>CAJDSM010019358.1:3814-27578 GCA_903981925.1 Ostrea lurida
TCACAACCTCTCGGTCGAGAGTCTGACAACCTAAACCATTACTTAGGCCTGCTCAGCATGAACAAATCATGGCACAGCTTACTAGTATCATCTAAAGGGGCATGACACGTTTCTGAGCTAAAAATGTTCAAAATTTTAGATTTCCATTTTAATGTCTACAATGCTCACTTAGGGTATTTCTAAAATCAGTAAAAAATTGAACGCCATTTGTTGAGTTGCAAGTGATAGATACAGCACTTACAATTCTTCACTATGTAAACAAAGCTCGAGTCATGTTTTTGTTTACCTATATTGAATATGCTAGTATACGTTCCGTTTAAAGCAGAAATTTTCATATACAAGTTCATTCTGAACACATTTAAACAGTTCCCAGTGATTCTCAATCTCATTTAGTTTTAAGCATGGCATTTTCTGTGAACAATCTGTATGTAAACAAAAAAAGACTCGAGCCTTGTTTACATAGTGAAGAATTGTAAGTGCTGTATCTCCACTAGTAACTCAACAAATGACGTTCAAATTTTGCCAACCATTAGAAATACCTAAGTGAGCATTGAAATATAAAAATGGAAATCTAAAATTTGAACATTTTTAGCTCAGAACGTGTCCATTGCCCCTTTAAAGCTTTTTCATATGCTGTATTTATCAAATATTATCATAGGAAAGGGCATGTGTTTCACATCAAGCCAAATCACTTCAAACAAATTATCAAATTCAACTCAATCAGATTAAAAAGTAATCAAGTCAACTGATTTCCTATAGTAATTGCTCAAGCTTAAAAAATTCATGATCGCATAATCTCACCATTTGAATTTAGATAGTATTTAATTTCATGGCAAAGTGAAATTACATGCAATATGAAAGCATGGACAGCCTGCAGGCTGGACACATTCAGTGATTTAAGACAACCAGATGAAAAACTGGGTGGAGAGAACCACTCTGATTAATGAAAGGGAAGTCCAATTTCATGTTTAAAACATCCAATCAGTAAACAAAATCCTCATCTTCCATGATCTTCTAATATTTTTCTTGCACATTTATTGCACACATCAACCATAAAAATAACTTCTTCATAAATATGCATTAGAAAATCACTGTTTTCCACATTAAATTGAAAAGACCAGCACTCCTTGGCATTATCATGTTATTCGTCCCACTAATTGGTTTATTCCGTATTTAGCTTGTTCCCTCACCATCCCCCACCACCACCCATAAGGTTGTTTCTATTTATACTTCTTTCACCTGTTCCAAATGCATATTCCTATAGTAACTTAACGGAATAAATCACATTTAAGTAACTCTTACTAAAGGAAAAATAACTCTTACACTTTTATAGTGGGGCAAATAACATGATAATGCCCACTCCTTTAGTAAATAATTTGTCAAATCTTAGTATTTTTCGTAGTGCATCATACTGACAAATTACAGGGTCTGGTTTCAACATCGAACAAAATACTGTTTAATATGGCATATACACCTTTAAAAGACCCATTTTAAAGGAACATCTCAAAAATCACATGGATGAATCTTAAACTTTCTGAATTTTGTAATAACTCAAAATATTTGGATGTATTATCATAAAATCAACAAAGCTATTACTTGTTTTCACTTATCTTTCTGAGTAAATATTTGAAAAGAATCCTTTCCACACTTGGAATACTCACTGGTAACGCATCTCATCTATGGCAGACGACAGATGTCTAGCGTGATCGTCACATAGGTAAATGTTTTTATTATTTTCAGGGATCATGTCCACATCATGGAAAATAAAACAATCAAACTGGTCGTCCTTCAAGGCTTCCTTAAACCCGACATTCATCAGCTTTCCTCGGTTAAAGCTGTCATTTGTAGCCTAAAATTCAGAATCAGGATGAAATATTGACAAGCTAGCATGGAAATTTGAATCCAGCCTGGAAACAAATAACTTATTTAATTGTAAGAAACTATCTCTGAGCTGTCAAACCAATTTATTGACATTTTTTTTCAATGCCTTTACACATTAATACATGTGTATTGGCTCAGGTTGTATTGTGATCACTTCTATCAATTAAGAGTTGTCATTCTTAATAGCATTAATAAGATGTTTGTTAAACACTTATGCCCGTGGATTCCAAATACCAGTAGAAGGGGCTTGTCATAAGGGATGCACATGTGAAATATGAAATCCCTATTGCTTACCATTCAAAAGTTATGGCCAATGTTAAAGGTTTTGAAAAGTAGGTCAAAGTCCAAAATTCAAGGTCAGGAGGTCAAATCTTTTGCTACAGTGGAAAGGGATTGTCATAAGGAATACATAAGGGAATTATAAAAGCCCTATATCACTTACCATTGAAGTTATAACCAATATAAAAGTTTTGAAGCATGATTGTGCTGCCCTGACTATATATTTCACTGCATGTCCTGTCAGACTAGATATTTCACTGTGTTAAATACATTTTATTTGCAATTCTGTACAGAATAAGATCGAGACTGGGTTTTTTCAATCAAAGGTTCGACTTCACTGGTAAAATTTCACTTTCGACTCTTGCGTCAAAACAAATGCAAGCATCAAACAAGCCATCAGAATGTAATGCTTACTATGAAATCATGGGATATTACATGTACATCACATTCTCATTTATTGATTCAATGCCTGATTCAATTTGCATGGGTCACAACTGAATCAAGGGGGGTCTACTGCACAACCAGATGTTGATTATGCAATTTGTCTTTCACAAAAACTTACTGTTGTGCAGTAGCTCAACCGGTGCCCGTGCCAAGACAATCCAGTTATAAAGTACGTGGTACATACCTGTTCTATTACAAATATTCTGTAGTAAATTTTCTGCCTCCTTAGCATGGGGTGAAGTCTAGAGAGCAGCAGTTTTAAATGAAAGTATCTATTTCTGTATGGGACGATAATGGCCACTCTCTGGTAGGAGGAGCATCCTTCAGGCTTTCCCACACCCCCCTTCTGTACTGAGGGGTTCTGATGCTGTATTGAAGTTAAATCATGATCATGAAAAATATCAATGTCCTCCACATCTGCAAGAATAAAAAGGTATCCATGTACATGTACCTTTGACCATATCTTCCATACAAAATAATCTAAATATAACCTTGTTCATAATTACAACATAATCAATGTAAATTTTCTTCACTAAAAGTTTGGAACAAAAACAATTAATGGTCCATAGCTGTAGAATAGTGGTAGCAGCATAAAAATTTAAATGAAACCAAATAAGACAAATGTAAAACATAATAAGTATAAAAAGATCATACAATTAGAACATAGGGATCCCTAACGATTCACAAAATTTTGGCTGCAGCAATAATTCTAATTGCATTATATAGGCTAAATTATCGATCTATATTTATGGTAAAGAGAGGATTAGGACAAGGATCATAACTCAGTGAATATGGATTCGATAAAACCAAACTCGAACTTGAATGTAAGCTTGGTAATGGGCAAAGCAAATGTCAAGCATTATAAATGAAATGTCTGCAGCAAGTGAGATAAAAAGTGCGGAAAAACTGATAATTTATGAATTTTCTAAGTTCCAAGGGCCCATCAACTGCAGTAAATATGATCGACTCGAACACAGGCAACTCGAACTTGATCGTAACTTGGTAGGGCAAAGCAAATGTACACAATATCAATGAATCATCTGCAAGCAGTGAGAAAAAAAAGTGCGGAACTGAATCTTTACCGGAACTGACGGACTGACAGACAGAACGGACAGAGTGAACCTAAAGTTCCACTTCGACTTCGTTGGTAGGGGCTAATAAAAATACTTGCCCTTGAAATCTTCGCCTGAACTGTACTAGACCCTACCGTAGAGAATCCCCATTGGAACCTTCTCCCTGACTTGTACTAGACGCCTACTAGTGAATCCATTGAACCTCTCCCTGATGTACTAGACCCTACTAGAGAAATTCGCAAGCAATGAAAAAAAAAGTGGGGCGGAACTGATTTAGCGGACTGACGGACAGACGAGGCGACTGACCGACGGATAAGTTGCAAACCTTAAGTCGGCTTCGACTTCGTCGGAGGAGGACTAATAAAAATATTGCCATTCGAACCTCCCTGAGCTGTACTAGCGCTAACCTAGTGAATCCCTTTGAACCTCTCCTGACTTGTACTGAGACCCTACTGGTGAATCGCCATTGAACCTCTCCGTGACTGTATAGACCCTATAGTAATCCCATTGGACTCTCCCTGACTGTACTAGACCCTACTGTTGAATCCCTATTGAACTTCCTGATGTACTAGAGCCCCTTACCTAGAGAATCCCATTGAACCTCTCCCTGACTGTATGAACCCCGCTACTAGTGAATCCATGGAAGCCATCTCCCTGACTTGTATAGACCCCTACCTAGTGAACCATTGACCTCCCCTGACTGTACTAGACCCCTACCTAGTGAATCCCATTGAACCTCTCCCTGACTGCTACTAGACCCTACCTGGTGAATCCATTGAACCTCTCCCTGACTGTACTAGACCCTCTTACACGTAAGTGAAGTCCCATTACCTCTCCCTGCAGACTGTACTAGACCCTAACTAGGAATCCTTGAACTTCCCCTGACTTACTAGACCCTACCTAGAGAATCCCATTGAACCTCTCCCTGACTGTACTAGACCCTACTAGTGAATCCCTGAACCTCTCCTGACTGTACTAGACCCTACCTAAGTGATCCCATTGAACCTCTCCCTGACTGTACTAGAGACTCCTATAGTGAATCCATTTGGACTCTCCTGATTAATAAATCTGTAACTATGAACTACGCTAACTAGTTGATCACATTGAATTTCCTAGATGTACTAGAATCCATACACATAGAGAATCAATTGAATCTACATCTGACATAGTGTAATAGAACCTACCTAGTGAATCCATTGACATTCCCTGACTGTATAGACCTACCTAGTGAATCTCATTGAACTCTTCCTGAAGCTTGTATAGAACCCTACTGGTGAAAGAAAAATACGCCATTGAACATCAATCCTGACTGTACTAGAACCTAATAGTGAATCACTATTGAACTACTCCCGCAGGAACATGTAATGAGATCATACCCTACACTAGGATGAATCCCAATTGATACCTCATCCTGACTGTAACTTAGACTGACCTTATCCGTAGAAGACTCCCCTTTGAAACTAATCCCACTGGCTGTAACTACAGCCCCCGAATACAGCCTCTGAAAAAAATATCCATGGAAACTTTCCCTGCTGGTATAGAAGACTAAACTAAGTGAAAAATAACATTGGAACCTTCCCTAGACTGTAACTAGGAACCTACTAGTGAAATCCATTGAAACCTTATCCTGCTGTACTAGACCTAACTAGAGAATTTCCATATGACATCTTGATGGTAATAACCTAAGACCTCTAACTAGTAAATCCATTGCACCTCTCCCTGCTGTACTAAGAAGCTACTAGTGAATCCCATTGACCTTCCCTGCTGTACTAGACCCTACCTGGTGAATCCATTGAACATTCTGACGTACTAAGACCCCTACTATGTAATTCGCATTGACCTTCCTGACTGTAACTAGACACTACATAGAGAATACATTGAATACAATTCCTGATGTACTAAGACCCCCTACTCGTGAATCCATGGAATCTCCTGATGTATAGACTACTAGTGAATAACCAGTGGAACCTCTCCTAGGCTGTACTAGACCTAGTAGTTAATCCCATTGAACATTCCTGACTGGTAACTAAGCCCCTACATAGAAGAATCATTGCCCTCTCCTGACTGTCTAGACCTTACAGATAGAAGAATCCCATTGAACTCTCCCTGACTGTAGCTAAGAAGTCCTACTAGTGAATCCGAATAGACTTCCCTGATGACTAGACCTATAGTGAAATCCCATTGAGCCTTCCCTGACTGTACTAGACATACCTATGAATCCATTTGAGACTCTCATCCCTGACTAGATACTAGCACCCTATACCTCAGTGAATTTCTGGTTTCGCAACTAGACCCCTACCTAGTGAATCCCATGGAATTCTGCACAGCTTATCAGCTTCTTCTTTCTCAAGTAAGTGGTATTTGATAAGTGTTGTTGGTTCAGTAAAAATACAGTGAATTCGATAATTAAATAAGGCGAATGTCACAAATCCTATGTATATCACAAAAACAGCTAGAGGCAGGCTTCTCTTCCCCAGCGCCAAAAATGACACTGCATAGCGTCTGGAGATTGTAATCTGTTTAGAAAAAAAGAAAAAGTATTATTCACATTTTCAGGTGAGCAAAAATATACCATATAGAAACAAGAGGGCAATCCTAGTATTTGATTTGGGGACCCCATAATCCTTAAGTCTGATGTTCTATGAGCAATAGCTGCAATATGACCATGTCAATCAATCCATGTAATATTCACCATATTCATCCCCTTTCATGCCTGAAAACCATGAAAACTCTACCCTTGCATACATTTTCATCTGTCAGTCTTAGGAGAAGGTTGATAACGCCAAATGACCTGGTTGTGATTTAGATTGGATCCATCATTATGCAGCAAAATAGGATACCAATATAGGCTTTAGTGTTTTAAGTTTGCTGTATATTCCTCTATCCTCCCTAATTACTGTGTATTATAACATTGTATCAGTCAGCTGGATTCGATTAGCAGGTGGCCAGCTACTTCAATTGGTAGAGCACCTGACTAGAGATGCATGGGTCCCAGGTTCAAATCCTGGTCTGGTCCATTGCATTTTCTCCCATGTGACATTTAGTGCCATAGACCAGACCCTGTAACTTCAGGTAAAAATGTCTGCCAGGGGAAAATCATCCTGGGTTAATGTCTGCAAGTGTGAAAACATTTAAGGAGGGAGGAATGCAGCAGTCAGCTGGGTTCAATTGCTAGTAGCCAGCTGGCTCAGTTAGAGGACCTGACTAGAGATTCTGGGGACCCCAGGTTTGAATCCCTGTCTAGTCCATTGCATTGTTTCCCTTCCTGTTACAACATCCTACATCAGAGGAATCTCTCACCTTCAGATATCCCCCAATCAACCCTGACTCATGTCTTAACCCAAAGTTCTACGTGTGCACAAGAAACTGCTGTGGATGTTAAGGCATGACTAAATAGGAGAAACTGTTGGTATTTTGAACGGGTGTGGTATTTCTGATAGTCAATAAAAAACATTTATATCTTGCAATTCTATCGGTTTTTTTGTTTTAAATTTAAACTTATTTTTGAAATTGGTACATTTACAAAATGGAAAACGCCTAATTATATGCGCAAGTGTATCTAAGCTGTGATTGGTTGAATTAAATACATGACCCTCGCTAACACTGCAGTGTAAGTTTCCGGCATCGATTTTGTTTGATTGGCGATATAAAGTCCTGAGACCTAGTTCCCCGCAAAAGGTTACTGATATAATTTATCCAAGTTTATCGACTAAACTATAGTTTACAAATGCTAATCGAAGTTTATCTGTCTTTAAAGACAGACAAACTTAGATTAGCATTTATAAACTATAGTTTACCACTGTTAAATATAGTTTTCCATATGAAAATAGTTCGTAAACTATAATTGATATAATTTTTCGCTAGAGAGGGTAAGCGCGCTTTAGCGAGATCTCCTATTGGGGAAGTGTTCCCAACCTGTTTAAGTGTTAATATGTGGCATAAATGCAACGGAAAATCCGATGAAATCCAAGAATATACTCTAGAATGTTCGTTGATTCAACCGATAAACAATATGCCTATGTTCAGTGGTTAGATGATAAGCATTTCCGAAAATCATAGAGATCTTGAAACATATGTCGGTTAAAAGCTTTCTGGAGCTTGTGTTGTATTTGTTGCTATTGCATACCGACTTTAAATAAATCTTATTCTACTTCCTCCTACATACATTTCGCGATAAGCCCCTGACTTTCCGATAGCATAATTTTTTACTCTTGAAAGAAGTTGTGCCTATTAATTTGGGGTGAAAAGCTCCCACTTATCCCAAATTGAAATTGTCATTGATATAATGTAATCGAAACTTTAGAATGCAACACCTCACATCACTAAGATAATTCTTCAGGAAATAATACTAAAATACTAAAACAAAAGTGTTCACGGAAGCAGACAAGAATCGGAATAGGCAAAGTAATCGGAACATACATCGGTCTTTTCGGTGGTTTTTTTTTTACGAAAAGCGGCGAGTGATGTTTCGCATTGGTTTGTTGTAAGGTTCGACGTAATATACAGTGGCGGATCCAGGATTTGTCGAAAGGGGGGGGGGGGGCCGGTCGTTGAAAGACAGTAGCACAGTCTGGGATGAAGCCAAGATGGGGCCAGGGGCTTCGCCCTGAAGCTCTCAGGTTTTATAGGCTCTAAAGTAACTATTTAGCTTATATTATACATGATAAATAATTTTGGTCACCAAAAAGGGGGTGGGGCGGGCCCCTGCCCCCCTCCCCCTCAAATCCGCCACTGAAATAATCCTTATATTTAGGGTAAGCCTACAAACACGCTGTAATTTGGAACTCGATCTTTTGTGGAAAATAACAGGTACTCATAAATTTGTAGACTGATACAGTACTTTTTATATATATATATAAGATGAGAAGAAGAGTCATGAGCACAGGTATTATATTTAATAATAATAAAAATATGTTCCCCTAAACAATTAGTCCATTATTTGTTTACGGGAAGATTTATCTTATTAAATATATTTGAAACGTCAGGTGCCTGTGGTCCTGAGGCGTACAATAATGTCTTGAATTCTGAATATCTTGAATTTGAACAGTTTCCAAATGAAATCTACTTTTTTAAGTCAAAAAATACTTTTTAACAATAAAATCTTATCTAAATATACAAATGCATTGCTGGTATTTATATTTCCATTCATGTATAAAGGGAAATCGGCCAAAATCGTAGGCCTAATATGATATACTAGTAATCCCGGGGGGACTAGTAATCCCGGGGGGGGGGGGTCTTCCTATGTTATACACCCGCTGGAATGGGGAACTTTTTATATAGATCAATGGGATGCAATTTTCATCAATCTGTTATATCATGGGTAGACAATTGGAAATGCAATTACATCAATGGGTGGTAAATTTATTCGCTGGAATTCATCTTAAGAAAATTTGTAACTCGGCATGAAATTTAGGTAATATAACAATATTCACTTATTTGCATGGACAGCATATGCGTGAACAGGTTGCAATTTTGGTATGAAATATATGATTAAGTCATAATTTATGAATGGGTATGGTTTCAAAAATAATAAATATATAGTAATGATGGGTGTTTTGAACGTCTGTACCCAAATGTTGAGTATACGACTCTGATAAAGCTTCGAAGCATACTCAGCAAGTCTTGAACATGCACTCCTTTGAGTATGAGAATGATTTTATCAACGTTTAATTTTATATTTATATTGATCTAATTAGAACATGATGTTTGCGCTGGAGTATGAAATCGTGCTCCAAGTCTGATTTAAAGTACAGCTAAGATCAAAGGGAAAAGTGCCGCATCATGACACAATTTATTTCATAACCCCTAGGCCTGGTCAAATAGAGACATGAGATCTCCAGAAATGATGAAAGGATGTTTGGATCCGATACAAATTGGTATCAAGTGACTTCAGTGACCTAGCTTGATCTGGTAAAAGTTTAAGAGAGACATAATATAATTAAATTATTAACAGGACCTGTAAATTTGTATTAAGGTCAAGTGACTCCAGTGACCCTGACCTCTGACCAAAAACTTGGTTTTAGTGAGAACCAAGTCTGATAGAGACATGGGATTTTCAGAAAAGATGAAAGGATGTTGAGATCTACAAATTAGGATCAAGGTTAAGTGATCTTGACCTTTGACCTTGAACAGAAAAACTGGTAAAACTTTAGAAACAGAATTGACAGACATGGGATCTTAAGAAAATGGTAAGGGGGAAAACTGAATCAAGGTCACATGACTCCAGTTACCTTGACCTTAATTGGTATTACTTCAGAACCAAATCTGATAAAAACATGGAATCTTCATGCAGAAATTATGAAAGGATGATAAGATCAACAAATTGGTATCAAGGTCAAATTACTCCAGTGACCTAGCTTAATTATTGTAACTTTAGAATTGGAATTGATAAAGACATGGCATCACCATAAATGATGATGGAGTTTGAGACTACAAACTAGGACCAAGCTCAAGTGATAACAGCATTTTATTTTTGACTTTATTTTAGAAATTTTCTAAATCTTTGTGAATTAGGATTTGTAAATGATCGATTAAATAATTGGCATGGCATGGATTGTGCAAGGGAGGAATACTGTAGTATTCAATAAAGTCCTCGTTTCACAACCAGTACTTTGTTTGGGAGACTTTATAGTTGTCAGATAATATCTTGTAAACAATATCCTAACCATCTGCAAAATATTTAAACTGAAAATGCTAGGTCTTAATTGATGCATACATGTATATGGGATATCTGTTGACCAGCTTAACAGCGAGTCTAGTTCAATACATGGTTTTTATCAAAAAATCAGATTTCTTGTCTATAAATAGAAATGATTTATTATCAAGTGGTTTATCTCTAGACAGTCCATTCCAGTCTTGTCTTTGCTATGCTAGCCTTCCTCCTCAAAATCTCTATCCTCATCATTTCCTGTGCTGTTGTTTCATTCATACATTTGTATTAAACATAATTAAAACAATTAACAACAGTGGCAGTTGTACTAGAGAATTCCATACAACAGTGATTCAGTGCAGTAATCCCTGGAGTCTACAGATTTGTCTTTCTTACATGCATATTGTATCTACAAGATACAATGTATTGTGTTCAGTGAAATCTTCTATTTTTCTTTAAAAAGGAACAGAAAAAATCTTCAAGAGTTTATTACCTCTTTAATAATGTAAATAACAATTACTACATATCATTCATCAATAACAATTATAAATATATCACAAATTGTGTGTGTGTGTATATGTGAGTGTGTATGTGTATCACAGACATCACAAGTATTAAAGAACCAGTCTCCAACCTATTTAAAAGACACTAAACAATTTATAGCTAAACCACATGATCAAGGCTTGATAAATCATCAAAATATTTCCTTTAATCTTAGAGGAGAGCAATTAATACTATAATTCATATGCTCAANTGGCTTGATAAATCAACAAAATATTTCCTTTAATCTTAGAGGAGCAATTAATACTATAATTCATATGCTCAAGAAAAATAGCAACTATAAAACTTTTCCAATTACAAATCATGTTTTGTTTATGCCATCTCATATCTAATGGAATTATATAAAAAGAATAATTTACATAATATAAACCAATTATGACACAATTCAATTCATCTGTGGTCTGTTCATACATCAAAACTAGTCTGAATAAATCCAGTGACTTACACCCACTTATCTTATATCAACATACTGAATGGACGGAGGACAAACAATTAAAACAAAATAAAATTTTATCCATATCAGGCTCATATATATTTTATGTAATGGTAGTAAAACAGAATATTTGAATGATGATGCACATGCATCCACCATTTTACTAGTCTTCATTTTTCAAAAGTACTTTTATAAGTATATGCAAGATTGGCAAAATATGTATTGGTTTCTTATCCAAGGAAAGCTACAATATTTTTCCTCGGTGATATGGTATGTTTGTATTTTGCATGTGGTATTTTTTGTGTGTCTGATGCAAAATATAATTTATTAAGACAGACTAAAGAATTTGGTACAAATATGACGCCAACTTTTCCAAAACACACAAAATAAATGCTACAAAAATTCAATACTTTGGCTTAACTGAAGCAAGGCATGTGAACACTACAATTTTCATTCAAATTCATTAATGATATGTGCAAACTATTAAGATACATGTAAGCTATCAAATTCTCTAAATGTTTATAAATAATGGACGGAATTCACTCGAGAATTACTAATATTATTTTAAATGATAATCAAATAATAACGTGTATATCCAGATCAAGTTGTGCGAAAGAATAGTTAAGTTCAACTCGCAGTTCACTGCTAAGAATCCATGCTATATCTATTCTGTGGAAGATATTAACAGACCTTTGTGCAAAGTATTGGGTCTAAAAATAACCCCTAATTTGCATAATAGAAATGCATTGCATTTCAAAGATCTATTACCGTAAAACCCGATACCTAATGCTTCATGACTTCATAAATAATGAAACAAAATCTGTTCATTATTTTCCGACAAAAGTATTAATCATCATGCATACAAATTATTAATTTGCAAACAATTTATAGCAAAAATATTGACACAGTTTACAATACATGTACTATTATGGGGACAGTTTTACCCTGCGTTCAACATTGAAGAAATGTACATTGTCATTTTACAACAAATAATCTATGATCTTTTTTTTTCATCTCTATTATATGACATATGAGTAAAGCAGTGAAATTGGACTAGCCTTTAATGCACTAAAAGTGACTTTGATGATAAGCAATGATCAATCAGATTACAAGTATGCTAAAGATGAAAATATTCTTTTCTCCTGAACATTTGCTCTACCTATGAAGGGATCACTTTCTAGATTCTAAAACTCCATTGCTGGTAATATTGTGTTCCACGGATTTACCAAAAGACTACCACAGATGTGTCACACTTAATCAGAGATAAAAATGCAAAGCATCAAAAACATAACACATATATTATCAAAAACTCCCAAGTCCTCGAACATGTTAGTCCCAGACAGATGCGTTTATTCATCCTCTATCTGTTGAAGTTTCTTCTTGAGACCAGACATATCGGTTGCATCGGCACCCCGAGACGGGGTGAAGTTGTAGGAGTACCGACTGGACTTCCTGGAGGGATTGTCACTTATTCGAACATCTTTCAGGTTTCCTGAAAAGACAAATAAAAGCTCTGCATGAGAGAGTCATTTAGGAGCAACGAAAATACCACTAGGAAATGTAAAAAGCTGAAACACATAACAGCTCTTACAAACCTGGGAAAAATATTGCTTAAACATGGCAGTAAGATAACAAATAAAGTACCGGTTTACTGTCCGCTGAGAAACATGCGTAGCATTTAAATATGGATTTCTATAACCATCATCTTTCTGATTCACATAATGCTTTATCAATAAGAAGCAGTTTTCTTACTCAAAGGACTTAATCTTTTTACATTGCCCACAAGCAATGCTCAGACTGCATAATAAACCCTTTCATTTTATTCAGTAATGTAGGAGAATCAAAGAAAGGATTAACATCAAAATAAACCATTCATTGGTCAAAAAATAGCTCTGAAACTGTTTTTTTTTTTTTTTTTAAAATCCAACCTATTCTCTAATATAGGAGAGTATCAATAACATACAAGTGCCAAGATGGGTGTGCTGCGCTATTGTTTTGGTATTAAAACGTGGTGAACTAATATGGTGTCTTCTCTCAATGGCTTTGTCATATATCAAATTGAGGACAAATTTCACTTTAACTTGAGAAGCAAAATATACTAGACACCAACACCATGCACACCAAGTTTGTGACCCTTGCCTCATTAGTATTATTATTCCTTCATGATTACCAATGAAAGTGCTCTCTCTCTCTCTCTCTCTCTCTCTCCCTGCTCAAGTTAATTGATTATGGGATATATTTCCAATGCATGGTATACATATTATACACATCTTTAACTATTAATAGAGATGTGACATGGATTATTTGTACCTTGATTTACAAAGAGAATGCAATCATAGGCATATAGCTGCCTGTTGGTCAATCCTATTCATTGTATAAATAATGCACACCTACATGATGAATAAAATATTTCTTTACAACAAAGCTGTTGTGCTATGTGCACTGACTGAGAGATATTTACTGCCTATTCTCCTGTTCAAGTTTGTTATTTTTTTTAGGATATGTATACATAGCTGCAGAACTGTAGCTCTCTGAAAAAATATTGGGACAGATCAGAGATGTTGAAGATATTCATAACTACCTCATGAGTATTTTGGAACCTGTCTCTACCATAATGCTTTCTAAATATCATTCAAAGGTCCGAGTGAAAACTAGAACACAATCATGAGTGTAGTATACCATTGACTGTATTATTGTCCCCCATCCCTAAACCATAAAGAGAGGAATGCAGTAAAAATCAATCAAATGGATTATAACTTAATTCTTTTACTGTTATGAATGCTAAGATCAATAACCTTCATTAAAAGGGATTGCTCAGCCTACACATTTCAAGTTCACGAAAAATAACCTGCTATTAATACAACCTGAACATTCTAATCCTTCTCAAATGTTTATTAGTTGTACCAATATGAATTGCCAAAAAGATGTTCTTCTGAATCAGCAGATTAAGACCAAAATTATAAACAGAATGCGTGAACTTTCTGAAATGTGCATTTTACTTTCTAAATAAAAAGGTACTTAATTTAGAAAATTAAGGGATTTTTCTCCTAAGATTTATGTCTGTATTACCCAAGATATGCTGTACTTTAAATTACCATTAGTTTTCCTCTAAATATTTAAATTAATAAATCAGATCTCTCTCTCTCTCTCTCTCTCATATCAATCTATCTAATAGATAAATAGTATTAGTCCCTAACGATCTAGTGCTTTACTCTTCTCTTCTCTCTCTCTCATCAATCTATCTAAATAGATAAATAGTATTAGTCCTAAAATCTAGTGACTTTAACTTAGTTATTAATGAAAATACAGAGTCCCCCTTGTATATCATTTCATTTATACATACTTTCCAAGTCTTCATCCTCAATTGGTTTCCAGTCAAAATCTCTGGGATGCCCCGTATCATCCAGGAAGGGGTGGGTAGAATCCCTTCTTGGAGGCCATGGATGGTAGCTATCCACAGCAAAGTTATAGGATAATGCTGTACAAGGAAAAAACAACATTCCTTTGTTATATGGAATGACACAGTGAAAGCAAGTCATTATTCATTTAAAGGGCATGGACACTTGTTCAAGGTAAAAGTGTTTAGATTTTTCAATTTTAATGTTTACAATACTCACTTAGGGTATTTCTAATGATCAGTAAAAATTTGAACGTCATTTGTTGAGTTATTAAGTGAGAAACAGCATTTACAATTCTTTTGCTATGTAACAAGCCTCGATCCATGTTTTTGTTTACCTATTTGAATATGCTAGTATACACGTTCCATTTAAAGTAGATTTTTTCAAATTACAAAGTTCATTCTGAACACAATTAAATAGTTTTCTATTGTTTCTCCACATCTAAGTTTGTTTTGAACATGGTATTTCTGTGAAGCATTCTTTTGTAAATGTAAAAAGGTCGAGCCTTGTTTACAATTGTAAAGAATTTAAAGTGCTCTATCTCACTTGAAACTCAAAAATGTACGTTCAAATTTTGTGCTGACATTAGATACCAAAGTGAGCATTGTAAACATTAGAAATGAAAAATCTAAAACCTAAGCATTTTTAGATCAAAATGTGTCCATGCCCTTTAATTAATGGCTCCATCAATAATTTCCCTATATGCATTCTTTACTGCATTATAGACCTCTTCTCCCTTAAAATCTTCTTCTAGAAGTGAAACATTTTCATACAGCTTTTCAGAGTGGAGATTAGAAATTAAGATCAATGAGAATAAACTGTAATTTGCCTATTTTGAAGAACAAATATAAGATGCACGAAGCAAATCCAATGTAAAAACACCAGGACAAGGTCAATAACAACCAGAAATGTTTCATTTGAAAAATGAAGGAAAATATCCAAAGATCACTGTTTTCTGTTAGACATGACAGCTTGATACTGACCAGCGGTGAGGGATTCCATTTTGCCCAGTATGGCTCGTCTGTTTCCTTTTTGTGGATGCCAAAATGGTGCGTTAACCTTCTCTCCTGCACAATAAAAAACATCTGAGCACTTAAAAATCTTTCTCTCATTCACATTTCTTCGTCCATCGATGACAGTTATCCTGCCTATTTACTCAGCACTTACATGTAGTTTCTTCATAATACAGTATATTCTGAATTCATACGAAACCCTGATTTTGTGAATATAACCTAGCTGCTTACATGAATTCATTCCTGAAAGAAGTACAAAATAATGGAATTCTAGTCTGATATAAATGATTGTAAATGCAATACTGGCCATCCTTATAGCATTTTACAGTAGGTTTCATATTGATGAAGTTTTATGACCCCCCCCCCCCTCAAGCAGACTTCACTACATGATTTTTTTAAATTAAAGTACATACCATACACTGGACTTGACTAAGAGCTCTTCTGTTTCATTGCTATGACTTCAGGATCCCACATACGAAGTTGACGTTTATTTGGATGTAATTGGCGTAGTAATTTTCGCCTGCAAAATCAAGCAAAAGAACAAGTGAAAAGATACTGAAATAGTTATTTGGCACAGTGTAATGAATAGGGCGGCAGTGTCCTTATAAATTGTCAACCACTAAATAGATATTTTAATGCCTATAAAGGCCCCTGTGGGAATTTTGGGATTCTAAATGTATCATCGCAAGTCAGATAGATATGTAAAACAATTTACTCATTTCACTCATGTAAAGGACATAAATTTACATGTTTGGGGGAGGCTGTTGATTTGAGCTCAGCTAGTTCACTTGACTTAATTGCATGTAATTTATATGCGAACATTAAAAACAAGCCTTGTGAATGAAAAAAAGTGAAGATAATGAACACTGATCATCTCATAAATCCTAGTATAAAAGAATATATAAAGTGAGAGCAGTGCACACATGAGACTCGGAAACACTAGAGGGGAATCAGGTATGTAGGAGGAGTAAGCATCTCCTGTTGACAGTCCACACCTGCCTCAAACCCTGTATCTTGATCAAGTAAACGGAGTAATCCATAGTCAAATTTATTAATGTAAATAACAGCCTAAATTAAGTATAGCACACATTAACAGCATTAGACCTAATACTTACAACAACCATAGAAATTGCAAAATGCTGGCTTGAAAATGACTCAAGACTTTGAAACCCCTGTAACATCTAACTTTTTGTCCGTAGTCTGTCACAATTAAAAAAATTGATCTTGCACGTGTGTATCAAATCAGTTGAGAATTGAGATGCTATAAACATCATGTATGCAGCTTTGATAATAGAATATCATATTATCTATATAAATATGGGAAATTGACAAAGAAAATTGTAAGTCAAAAAGTTGACTTGTTGTTATGTCAATAAAGTAAAACATCACAAATATGAAAAAGATGTGGAAGACTTCTGTGGTGTTCTTTCCAATATTTAGTGACACTATTGCTCAATACCATGTTTATACATACGTTCAAATGAACATTTTAACAACTTCACATACTACAAAAAAAAGTTATTTTAAGGAATGACAGTCAGTGTTGGCACTAAATGTGTTATTCATACCCCTCCAGTCATTTTATTCATCACAAAATTTCATTTCAAGTTCTAGCAAGTAAAGGTACATTTAAGAAAAAAATTAGTATTAAGAAATCTTTGACTGACACAGCCATAGGGAATCTTAACCTTGTGTGAATCTTGGTACAATAGGTTAACAATTCTGTGACTACTAGAAACAATCACCTTATTTGTGTATTATTCACTGCACTCCCTAAAAATATCTTGCCCTTCCTATAACCTTAAAAATACCCCCCCCCCCCCCAATAGAGGGAACAATACTAGGAAAAAAATATATAGCAATGGTGTTGAAAGAAAATGCATGTTGTATGATCGTTCTGATTCATGAATAAGTGGACAACAAATAAAATCAGGTCATTTTTCTCATTTATTGGTGTCACATTTAACCTGTATCATAGTTAAAGTCCAGTTAAAAAGTGTTTATCTTTCAAGAAGAAAAGAAGTTCTAAACACTAGTGGGATCCGTGGAGTGGTTAGTAGAAAATTTATGCTTAAAATTTTTGGATTTAACTTTGCCTATTTTGTAATTTAATTCACTTCAAAAAGTATAGCTTTCTATGGGGCACAAGAATTAACCCTTTTGAATCAATGTAGAAAATCATGTCTTTTAACATAATTTTGATAAGCTGAAAGATCACTCAATATTAGATGTTACTTAAGGGATTACACAAACCCCAGAATGATTCAGACTTAGTCATGCTGGCAAGATCCAGTTTTAAAAAAAAAAAAAAAGCAAAGCAGAATGGGTCTCATCAATCTTCGCCTAGCCCAAGGACTTTTGGTCGACTCCGTCCCTATGGGAGCGGATGGACCGAAAAGCCTTGGCTAGCGAAGCATGGTCTCATCGATCAAGTGCTTATTTATTACATCTGACAACTGGTAAAAGATATAGCTACAAATTGATTATATATTTACATAAACTTGTATAAAAATGTAATAAGGATCAAATACAATGTTTATTTTTCAATTCATCTAATGTAATCAAGGTCATTAACATGAAACTAGGACATTCAAAAATGAGTGCTTTCAAGATGCACATAAAAAATCATATGCAGCAATTATATACAGTAAGCTGAATACCCACCTTCAGAACCTGACAACTGAATGTAATAATCATATTTCCTTTTCATATCCAAATTCAATATAAAATAGAATACACCCTCCTCTTTCAAAAATATCTCAAATGAAATTGATTTGTTCAATAGCAAACGTGCACGATTCAATGAACATCTAGATCTGAATTTATGTACTGCCAAAGTGTGTGTGTTTTTTTCACTTGAAAGAAAGGAATATTGCAATGGATTTTACGATTAACTGGAACAATAGCAGATTTAAGACATTTAGAACATTCATGGTCTACCCAAAAGTTTAGGAAAAAGCAGGCGAATATTAACATGAAAAAACATCTTGATGGTTTGAAATAAAAAGTGCATAAATACCTGTACGCTTGTATTTAATTACATGGAACAATAGTTTTTTTCGCGTTCAAAGCAAAATGCCTGAAAATTTTAAATTTTCTGATTCCTGTAATCTTGGATTCATTATTAAAATCCTTACCAAACTTTTAAGACAGTCCGAACATCTAACGTCACTTACGACTGTATTAAAAAATCAATTTGATATGAATAAGTATGTAGGGGATTTTTACACAAAGTGTTTACTGAAATTTAATATCAATATCAATTAAGGCAAACTCAACGAAGGCCCACATAATCCCATTAAGCTCACTGAAATAACACAAATGTTGGTCGATACCGTTTTCATAACAGCTGTCCCTTTCATAATATTAATTGCTAAGTTGATTCTTTAAAACAACCAATTTAATATCAGTTACTTTAATTGAGCATTTGACAAAAGAATATCAATAAATTCCCCACCTAACCAATAAACTTTCATTTTGCTCTTTTTCTATAAAACCAAACATTTTTAAATAAGTAGTAATTTTACAATTAAAATGTAAAACCTTTAAATTACAAATAACCATCCAACTACTAACATAATTATACACATTTTCATATTAGTCTAAGTACATTAGTATGATTGTCGATGCAAACCGTGTTATTTAGTAATACCAAGCAATTCCCCTACTCTCTGACCTGCAAAAGGACCCACAATCGGTTGGCATTCTGCAGGTATAACTTTGTAAACATTGTAAAGTTTAAAGACTGAAAAACTCGAATCTTAAAATCTCAGTCAAATTGCTTTAAAAAAAACCGATGTTCTTAATTCTGGTTTTGAAAATAAATTAAACTAATGTTTGATCTAGAAAATCAAGCATGTTTTTAAAATAAAAAACTTCGCTTTGAACTTGATAAATGCCTAAAGCCGAGGATTATTCTTAATTTCATCATTGCAAGTTACATGTAAACTTGAAGCCTTTGTTTTTAATCCATAATTTAAATTGCCTTTGATAATATGCGCACCCATACATGTAGGACAAACAGGACAAGTAATCTAGTAATTAATTCGGCCTTTCGACACATTTCTAAAAATATAGATAAGACATAACCGACAAATAATCCATTGGAATAATTTTCATCTATTTAATCTGGAAACTGACATTCAATTGCGTTTTTTGTCATTCTAAAAGATCAGCGATAAAGGAAATCAATGATGCCGCTTCACATCCAACATGTAATTCAAGCCGGCCTTTGTAGCTAGATCGGGAGTTGGAGATGCCAACTTTAATTAGGCAAATGCTGAAAAGGAGCGTTTAAAAGATTGATGAAAGTTCAAACAAAAGAGTCTATACAAATATGAACATACAGATTTTTGTAAAATGATTTGTTGCTGTTTAACAGAAGATAAGAAGCGACCCAACGTGGAATCTTGATAGGGAGGCTTGGCTGCTACAATCCTGGATTGATCTAATTTGAACTACAACTGTTGGTTTTTGTGTAACATGATGATCATTCATTTAAAAGACTGTTATCGGACATTTTAGTGATAAACTGTCCCATAGATGTAGAGCAGGAAAATCTTTAAAAATTGCCTTGATGCATTAAGAATGCTACAGGTTAATCTCTACTTTGAAGAATAGAGGTAGATAACTAATTCTTCTTGTCTTACTTGAAAAGCGTGTACCATGCGACTACAATATTTTGAGTGCATATATGATCGCTCAGTTCATTTATTCTTCAGAAATTTCTCATCAGATTTTTGTCAAACACTATTTCCTGTATATTTTAAACTGTCAAATCAAAGATATAAGTTTTTGATTGGGGGGGGGGGGGGGGGGTGTAAGGGGAGATTAAAACCATGACCTGTGGAACCTTCTTTCGCCTAACCCGTTATCAAATAATTGTTTCACAAATTATGCTTTCAGTAGATGATAGATTTTACCTGTAATATTTTGCCGCCATGCTAAGTTGAAAATTGGTAAAAAGAAAGCAGCTATAGACTTCTCAAAACTCCTTCAAGCTCCTGCTTGCAAGCCTCATGGTTTCGGTATGGAATTGTGTTGCCACCTTCAGAATTCTACTTGTCGGCATTTTGTGCTTGAAAATAATAAGAAAAATATCATAGTATTCTTATTTACTTTAATGGCAAACCAATAAATATTTCCTTTAAAACCTTAGTACACTGGTAAGTTAGTAATTCAGGTGGAAAAATTAAACACAGTTGTGAACAACATTGCATATACACAGAAAAATATCCAACCCTGTAGAGCAGAGCAGTAAGCTATAATTCACAGAATACCACAGTGTGAATATATCTTCCTAGTAAGGAAGCATGATAAATCAGTAAAATCAAATGAAAATAAATTCCAGTATAATTTAGCTTCTCCTTCTACTGTTGTGAGCACTACAACTTGTGTAGGCAAACCCTAAACTGTTGTGAAAAATTCTGCTCGGAGGCTTGCTAGCACTGATCTATACACATGTCTAATAAACTCAATGGGCGCAATTGAGATTAACAAATGACTAGGCGATCTGTTTTTGGTGTTAACTATTCCTCCAAACTTTGCTAAGTGGTGATAAATCAATTGGAATGTGGCTGATTTGGCATTTGTTTGTCAGATTAATCATTGCTACTAATGCTCAAAATCAAGAAATGCATCAACATTCTGTGTTTGTTATTACTTATTGATTGATGGTATGTTCTTGTTTGCTTGATCCAGTTTTTTGTTTGTAAGGTTATCAGCAGTGTACCGTGCTAATATAGAACAATATGTATCGGTGGGCCAGATTGCGACCAAATCACCTTCCGCATTAATTCATATCAATATGAAAACGCACAGGGCTTTTAAAATGTATTATGCACACAATGCCTAAGAAACTTGATATCTAATTCTTAATTTGATGCAGATTCGCTTTGAGGCTTCTATCATACAGACTACACATGCATATGTGTTTAAATTGATGTTTTTTTCTCTAAAAAGATAGCTGTGTTGCACATCTACTCTTATTTATGAAGGAATCGATAAAAATATAAGCCTCTTCATGAGCATTTGACTGACATATGCGATCTCCTTCTTGCTACGTCTCTTTGAGTGAACTGTAGTCACAATATATCTAAAAAAATAGGGATAGAATATAGAAGTTAGACAGATGAGTACATGCATATACCGAACAGACCAACCCAAGTAATTAACTCAGTCTCCTGTTTGTGTGTGATATTCTGCGAAAAAAGTAGGGTTGGAATCTTTTTCAGTAAGAGTTTACATTGTCAAAACTTGGAAATTTGGAAATCTAAAGTCTGTACTCATACTTATATATATGATTGTGGTTGAACCTAAACTCAAAAGCGCGAAGAAATTTCTCCAATTTGTCATGCATAAAAAAAAAAGTTTTTGAGGAACCATTTGTGTTGCTGATCATAAACCTTGAAAATAAAGTGTGAATTGATCTAACTCAAACATAGGTGATGGACATTTAAAACAGTTTTTTCACTACTGAAAGTTCAGGCCACATATATGTTTTTCCCGGTCTCATCTGAATGACCGCCCATTAGTCACCTCTTACGACACCGCAATGGGGATGCTGAGGACTATTTAAACCCGACTGCCCCACGGTCAGAAGATGAAAACGATTTTTATTAATAGATATAATAATTGTTGATATAACAAAATGTCGAATTAAAGCCACAGCTAGTAAGAGATTTTCTTCTTCTCCTGTGCAGCTTTTGAATAAAATTGCCTTCGTAAGATATAAAAACAGGTCAGGCTAATCAAAGGAACAAATCGTGCTCATGGGATTCCACAGATGAATGAAACCCTTATCACCAAAGTACTTACAAAGATATTGTCATGATGAACTCCACATATTTTAATGTCAACTTCAACGAATATCTTGTGATCTACCTGAGTAGGAGTGTTTCCTACAAATATCAAAAAAGTCTAGTCTTTTATTTTATCCTGAGACATAGTCATAAGTGTCAAAAAGTCATACCATTTTGATGTTGTGATTTGAGAAAAGTTCTAATCGATTTCAAATTGTACTAGAAGGTTCTCTAGAAATTTTTTAGAATCCACGATTTGATTTACACTATTCTGGCACCTTCGGTTGTCAATATTTTCGTGAAGAGCAAGGTAGGGATTGATAGAACATATATTCGCCTGCAGCAATGTATCTTTGTAAGCGAAATCATATTATAAGGTAATATAACATCATATACAGACGTTGACCATAAACCTTTGCCTCAATAAAGCTGATTTGTAGAGAAAGCTAAGAAATACCCCCATAATAAACGATTGTATGATGACTTTGTAAAAACAAGTACCTTGATTCCACAAGCCGTGTGTGCTAAATCTAGCGTGTGCGATAAGTGCTTCTAAGATCTCGGCAATTAGACAAGTTTTGAATGATTCCCAGACGAAAGAAATTCTCGCAGCTGTTACCATTAAGGGTCAATCAAGAATTGAGATGGGGATACAGTCATTTTGCCATGAGGATCACACAAGATACAGTGCTGCATTTGGAAAATATATAGTATGAGCACCCAGTCCTGCAATAAGTATTAGAATTGTAATGTATAATAACAAAAATTTACAACTTAAGGCGATTGAGTTTTAGTTAGTTATATATAATAATATCAAATAAAAACTAATAATAATATTCAATACCACAAATATCCATGGTTGTTGTTTAGAAATTTCCAATTACACATTAAATATTCCGGCTTTAAAAATCTGAAACGCTTTCCGATGAGGATCTCAACATTTCAAACTTTCCATGGCGTCTTTACTTGGCAGCAATACATCGACAATTTTAGCAGTTTGAGATAATAGCCATTTCTACATAACATATTGGCAACTCAATGACACTCCAGTAAAATGCATCTATGGACGTGCTTTAATATGACTGAAAACTAAAAATTTTAAATTGAACATACTGATTGAAACTTTTTAAATAGGTAAAGTGTGTAAGTGGCTTGGTGTTTTAAAATAGGTAACTGCGGTAAACAATTAAAAGCCTATTCTTGCCTATCTCATATACTAGATAATGCTTGATT
>CAJDSM010019358.1:27603-37708 GCA_903981925.1 Ostrea lurida
GATCTAGTGACTTTAACTCTCTCTCTCTCTCTCTCATCAATCTATCTAAATAGATAAATAGTATTAGTCCCTAAAATCTAGTGACTTTAACTTAGTGTATTAATGAAATACAGAGTCCCCCTTGTATATCATTTCATTTATACATACTTTCCAAGTCTTCATCCTCAATTGGTTTCCAGTCAAAATCTCTGGGATGCCCCGTATCATCCAGGAAGGGGGTGGGTAGGAATCCCTTCTTGGAGGCCAGTGGATGGTAGCTATCCACAGCAAAGTTATAGGATAATGCTGTACAAGGAAAAACAACATTCCTTTAGTTATATGGAATGACACAGTGAAAGCAAGTCCCATTATTCATTTAAAGGGGCATGGACACGTTTCAAGTAAAGTGTTTAGATTTTCAATTTTAATGTTTACAATACTCACTTAGGGTATTTCTAATGATCAGTAAAAATTTGAACGTCATTTGTTGAGTTATTAAGTGAGAAACAGCATTTACAATTCTTTTGCTATGTAACAAGCCTCGATCCATGTTTTTGTTTAACCTATTTGAATATGCTAGTATACATTCCATTTAAAGTAGATTTTTTCAAATTACAAGTTCATTCTGAACACAATTAAATAGTTTCTATTGTTTTCCACATCTAAGTTTGTTTTGAACATGGTATTTCTGTGAAGCATTCTTTATGTAAATGTAAAAAGGTTCGAGCCTTGTTTACAATTGTAAAGAATTTAAAGTGCTCTATCTCACTTGAAAATCAAAATTACGTTCAAATTTTGTGCTGACATTAGAATACCAAAGTGAGCATTGTAAACATTAGAAATGAAAAATCTAAAACCTAAGCATTTTTAGATCAAAATGTGTCCATGCCCTTTAATTAATGGCTCCATCAATAATTTCCCTATATGCATTCTTTACTGGCATTATAGCACCTTCTCCCTTAAAATCTTCTTCTAGAAGTGAAACATTTTCATACAGCTTTCAAAAGAGTGAGAATTAGAAATTAAGATCATGAGAATAAACTGTAATTGTGCCTATTTTGAAGAACAAATATAAGATGCACGAAGCAAATCCAATGTAAAAACGCCAGGACAAGGTCAATAACAACCAGAAATGTTTCATTTGAAAAATGAAGGAAAATATCCAAAGATCACTGTTTCTGTTAGACATGACAGCTTGATACTGACCAGCGGGGGAGGGGATCCATTTTGCCCAGTATGGCCTCGTCTGTTTCCTCTTTTGTGGATGCCAAAATGGTGCGTTAACCTTCTCTCCTGCACAATAGAAAAACATCTGAGCACTTAAAATCTTTCTCTCATTCCACATTTCTTCGTCCATGATGAACAGTTTATCCTGGCTTATTTACTCAGCACTTACATGTAGTTCTTCATATACAGTATATTCTGATCATACGAAACCCTGATTTTGTGAATATAACCTAGCTGCTTACATTGAATTCATTCCTGAAGAAGTACAAAATAATGGAATTCTAGTCTGATATAAATGATTGTAAAATGCAATACTGGCCATCCTTATAGCATTTTACAGTAGGTTTCATATTTGATGAAGTTTTATGACCCCCCCCCCCTCAAGCAGACTTCACTACATGATTTTTTAAATTAAAGTACATACCATACACTGACTTGACTAGAGCTCTCTGTTTCATTGCTATGACTTCAGGATCCCACATACGAAGTTGACGTTTATTTGGATGTAATTGGCGTAGTAATTTTCGCCTGCAAAATCAAGCAAAAAGAACCAAGTGAAAAGATACTGAAAATAGTTATTTTGGCACAGTGTAATGAATAGGGCGGAGTGTCCTTTAAATTGTCAACCACTGAAATAGATATTTTAATGCCTATAAAGGCCCCTGTGGGAATTTTTGGGGATTCTAAATGTATCATCTGCAAGTCAGATAGATATGTAAAACAATTTACTCATTTCACTCATGTAAAGGACATAAATTTACATGTTTGGGGGAGGCTGTTGATTTGAGCTCAGCTAGTTCACATTGACTTAATTGCATGTAATTTATGCTGACATTTAAACAAGCCTTGTGGAATGAAAAAAAGGTGAAGATAATGAACACTGATCAATCTCATAAATCCTAGTACAAAGAATATAAAGTGAGAGCAGTGCACACATAGACCTCTGGAAACACTAGAGGTGGAATCAGGTATGTAGGAGGAGTAAGCATCTCCTGTTGACCAGTCACACCTGCCTCAAACCCTGTATCTTGATCAAGTAAACGGAGTAATCCATAGTCAAATTTATTAATGTAAATAACAGCCTAATTAGTATAGCACACATTAGACAGCATTAGACCTAATACTTACAACAACCATAGAAATTGCAAAATGCTGGCTTGAAATGACTCAAGACGTTTGAAACCCCTGTAACATCTACTTATTTGTCCGTAGTCTGTCACAATTAAAAAATTGATCTTGCACGTGTGTATCAAATCAGTTGAGAATTGAGATGCTATAAACATCATGTATGCAGCTTTGATAATAGAATATCATATTATGCTATATAAATATGGGAAATTGACAAAGGAAAATTGTAAGTCAAAAAGTTGACTTGTTGGTTTATGTCAATAAAGTAAAACATCCAAATATGAAACAGATGTGGAAGACTCTGTGGTGTCTTTCCAATATTTAGTGACACTATTGCTCAATACCATGTTTATACATACAGTTCAAATGAACATTTTAACAACTTCACATACTACAAAAAAAGTTATTTTAAGGAATGACAGTCAGTGTGGCACTTAAATGTGTTAATTCATACCCCTCCAGTTCATTTTATTCCACAAATTTCATTTCAAGTTCTAGCAAGTAAAGGTACATTACAGAAAAATTAGTATTAAGGAAATCTTTGACTGACACAGCCATAGGGAATTCTTAACCTTGTGTGAATCTTGGTACAATAGGTACAATTCTGTGACTACTAGAACAATCACCTTATTTGTGTATGTATTCACTGCACTCCCTAAAAATATCTTGGCCCTTCCTATACCTTAAAATACCCCCCCCCCCCCCCAATAGAGGGAACAATACTAGAAAACAAATATATAGCAATGGTGTTGAAAGAAAACATGCATGTTGTATAGTTCTGATTTCATGAAATAGTGACAACAAATAAAATCAGGGTCATTTTCTCATTTATGGTGTCACATTTAACCTGTATCATAGTTAAAGTCCAGTTAAAAATGTTTATCTTTTCAGAAGAAAAGAAGTTCTAAACACTAGTGGGGATCCGTGGAGTGGTTAGTAGAAAATTATGCTTAAAATTTTTGGATTTAACTTTGCCTATTTGTATTTAATTCACTTCAAAAGTATACTTTCTATGGGCACAAGAATTAACCCTTTTGAATCACATGTAGAAAATCAGTGTCTTTAACATAATTTTGATAAGCTGAAGATCACTCAAGATTTAGATGTTACTTAAGGGGGATTACAACAAACCCCAGAATGATTCAGACTTAGTCATGCTGGCAAGATCCAGTTTAAAAAAAAAAAAAAAGCAAAGCAGAATGGGTCTCATCATCTTCGCGACTTTTGGTCCACTCCGCTCCCCATAATGGGAGCGGAGTGGACCGAAAAGCCTTGGCTAGCGAAGGTCTCATCAGATCAAGTGCTTATTTTATTACATCTGACAACTGGTAAAAGATATAGCTACAAATTGATTATATATTTACATAAACTTGGTATAAAATGTAATAAGGATCAAATACAATGTTATTTTTCAATTCCATCTAATGTAATCAAGGTCATTAACATGAAACTAGGACATTCAAAATGAGTGCTTTCAAGATGCACATAAAAAATCATATGCAGCAATTATATAACAGTAATCTGAATACCCACCTTCAGAACCTGACAACTGAATGTATTAAATCATATTTCCTTTTCATATCCAAATTCAATATAAAATAGAATACACCCTCCTCTTTCAAAAAATATCTCAATGAAATTGATTTGTCAATAGCAACGTGCACCGATTCAATGACATCTAGATCTGAATTTTTATGTACTGCCAAAGTGTGTGTGTTTTTTCACTTGAAGACAAAGGGAATATTGCAATGGATTTACGATTAACTGGGAACAATAGCAGATTTAGACATTTAAACATTCATGGTCTTAACCCAAAAGTTTAGGAAAGCAGGCGAATATTAACATGAAAAAACATCTTGATGGTTTGAAATAAAAAGTGCCATAAATACCCTGTACTGCTTGTATTTAATTACATGGAACAATAGTTTTTCGCTGTTCAAAGCAAAATGCCTGGAAAATTTTAATTTTCTGATTCCTGTAATCTTGGATTTCATTATTTAAAATCCTTACCAAACTTTTAGCACAGTCCGTATACATCTAACGTCACTTACGACTGTATTAAAAAATCAATTTTGATATGATAATATGTAGGGGATTTTACACAAATGCTTTATGAATTTATATCAATATCAATTAAGGCAAACTCAGACGAAGGCCCACATAATCCCATTAAGCCTCACTGAGAATACACACAAAAACATGTTGGTCGATACCGGTTCATACAGTGTCCCTTTCATATATTAATGATAAGTTGATTCTTTAAAACAACAATTTATCATCATACTTTAATGAGCATTGACAAGAAATATCAATAAATTCACCATAACTCTCTAACTAAGCACCAACTCATCTTCTGTCTTTTCTATAAAGACCAACATTTTTAAATAANTACAAGAAATATCAATAAATTCACCATCTTCTGCCTTTTCTATAAAGACCAACATTTTTAAATAAGTAGTATTTACATATTAAAATGTACTATAACCAGAATACATCCACACTATAACAGTATATACACATTTCATATAAGGTCTAAGTACATTTATGATTGTGATGCAACAGTGTTATTTAGTAATACAAGAATTCCCTACTCTCTGACCTGCACAAGGACACAATCGGTGATCTGCAGGTTATACTTGTACATGTAAGTAAGACTGAAAACTCAATCTTAAAATCTACCAGTCATTTGCTAAAACCATGTCTTAATTCTGTTTTGAAAATAATTAAACTAATGTTTGATCTGAAAATCAAGCATGTTCTTAATAAAAAAAACTTCGCTTGAATTTGATATGCTAAAGCAGATTATCTTAATCATATGCAGTTACATGTACAACTTGAGCCTGTTGTTTTTACATACATGTAATTGCCATTTGATCAACCAACAAGCAGAGAGTAGAAGACATATAATTGGGCTTACCATTTCAAAATAAGACAAAACCAAAATCCATGGAATAATCATCATGTTAATCTGAATTGACATCAATGCCGTTTTGTCATTCATAATAAATCAGCGATAAAGAAATCAATGACCGCTTCATCCGATCAATGTATCAGCCGGCCTTGTAGGGCTAGATCAGGGAGTTGAGATGCAACTTTAATTAGCAATGTGAAAAGAAGTTTAAAGATTGATGAAGTTCAACAAAAGAGTCTATACAATATGACATACAGATTTTGTAAAATGATTTGTTGCTGTACAGAAATGAAGAAGCGACCAGTGAATTTGATAGGGAGCTTGGCTCTACATCCTGGATTGATTATTGAACTAAAACTGTTGGTTTTTGTGTACATGATGATCATTCATTTAAAAGACTTATCGACATTTTAGTGATAACTGTCCCATAGATGTAGAGCAGGAAATCTTTAAATTGCCTTGATAAAATGCTACAGGTTATCTCTACTGTTGAAAATAGAGGTAGTAACTAATCTTCTTGTCTTACTGAAGGTGTACCATCGACTACAATATTTTGAGTGCATATATGATCCTCAGTTCATTTATTCTTCAGAAATTCTCATCAGATTTTGCAACATATTTCCTGTATATTTTAACTGTCAAATCAAAGATATAAGTTTGATGGGGGGGGGGGGGGGGGGGTGTATGGGGAGATTAAACCATGACTGTGAACCTTCTTTTTCGCTAACCATTATCAAATCATTGTTTCACAAATTATGCTTTCAGTAATGATAGATTTTACCTGTAATATTTGCGCCATGCTAGTTGAATGGTAAGAGCAGCTATAGACTTCTCAAACTCCTCAGCTCCTGCTTGCAGCCTCATGGTTCGTATGGATTGTTTGGCCACCTTCAGAATTCCTACTTGTCGCATTTTGTAGCTGAAATAATAAGAAAAATATCATAGTATCTTTATTACTTTATGGCAACCAATATATTCCTAAACTTAGTACACTGTAAGTTAGTAATATCAGGTGAAAATTAAACACAGTTGTAGAACAATTGATATTACACAGAAAATATCCAACCTGTAGAAGACATTAAAGCTATAATTCACAGATAACACAGTGTGCAATATATCTCCTAGTAAAGAAGCAGATAAATATAAAATCAATGAAAATAAATCCAGTATAATTTAGCTTCTCCTTCTAAGTGTTGATGAACTAACAACGGTAAGGCAAACCACTACCTGTTGTGAAAATTCTGGTCAGGTTCTACACTGATAACACATGTCTAATAACTCAATGGGCAATTGAGACTTAACAAATGACTAGGGGACTGTTTTGGTTAACTTTACCCCAATACTTTGCTAAGGGTGATAAATGCATTGGAAGTGGCTGCATTTGGGCATTTGTTTTCATTAATCATTGCACAAGCTCCAACATCAAGAAAAGCATCAACATCAGTTTTGTAGTTACCTTAATGATTTGATGTATGTCTTGTTTTGTATCCATTTTTTTGTAAGGTTATCAGCAGTTAGTGCTAATAATAGAACAATATTCTATCGGGTAATGGGCCAGATTGCAGACCCAAATCACCTTCCATTAATTCATATCATATGAAACGCACAGGGCTTTTAAATGTATTATGCACACAATGTAAGAAACTGATATCTAATGCTTAATTTATGCAGATTCCCTTTGAGCTTCTACAACAGACTACACATGCATATGTGGTTTAAATTGATGTTTTCTCTAAAACAGATAGCTGTGTTGCACATCACTCTTAGTTTTAAAGGAATCATAAAAATATAAGCCTCTTCATGAGCATTGACTGACATATGCGAATCTCCTTCTTGCTAGCTCTCTTTGAGTGAACTGTAGTCACAAATAATTTAAAAAATAGGGATCAGAATGAAGTTATACAGAGAGTACATGCATATCACCAACAGACAACCCAAGTAATTTACTCAGTCTCCTTGTTTTGTGTGTGGATATTCTGCGAAAAAAATGAGGGTTGGAATCTTTTTCAGTAAGAGTTACATGTCAGAAACTTGGGAAATTTGGAAATCTAATGTCTGTACCTCATACTTATATAATGATTGTGGTGTGAACCCTAAACCTCAAAAGCGCGAAGAAAAATTTCCCAATTTGTCATGCATAAAAAAGAAAGTTTTTGAGGAACATTTGTGTTGCTGATCATAACCTTGAAAATAAATGTGAATTTGATCTAACTCAACAAGGTGATGGACATTTCAAACAAGTTTTTCACTATGAAAAAGTTCAGGCCACATATATGGTTTTCCGGTCTCATCTGAATGACCGCCCCATTTAGTCACCTCTTACGACACGCAAGGGGATGCTGAGGACCTATTCTAACCCAGATCCCCACGGGTCAGAATGAAAACGATTATTATTAATAGATATAATAATGTTGATATAACTTAATGTCGAATTAAAGGCCACAGCTAGTAAGAGATTTTTTCTTCTCCTGTCGCAGCTTTTGAATAAAATCTGCCTCGTAAGAATATAAAAACAGGTCAGCTAACAAAGGAGCACAAATCGTGCTCATGGGGATTCCAACAGACTGATGGAAACCCTTATCACCAAAGACTACAAAGATATTGTCAATGATGAACTCCAGCATCATTTTAATGTCAACTTCAGAATATCTGTGATCTAACCTGAGTGGAGTGTTCTACAATATCAAAAAGTCTAGTCTTTTATTTTATCCTGAGACATAGTCTAAAGTGTCAAAAAGTTCTATGATTTCAAATTTACTAGAAGTTCTCTAGAATTTTTTAGAATCCAGATTTGATTTACACTACTTCTGGCACCTTCGGTTGTCAATATTTTCGTGAAGAGCAATGGTAGGGATTTGATAGAACATATACTCGCTGCAGCAACGTATCTTTGTAAGGAAATCAAATATAGGTATGATAACTCATATACATGACTTTGACCATAAACTTTGCCTCAAAAAGCTGAATTTGTAGAGAAAGCTAGAGAAAACCCCCATTAAAAACGATGTATGACCTTTGTAAAAAACGAAGTATGACCTTTGATCCACAACCTGTGGGGCTAAATCTAGCAGTGTGCGATCAGTGCTCTTAAGATCTCGGCAATCTAGACAAGTTTTTGAAAATGATTCCCATGACGAAGAAATTCTCGCCAAGCTGTTACACATTACAGGGTCAATAAGAATGGAGATGGGATACAGTCATTTGCCATGAGGATCACACAAGATACATGCTGCATTTGAAATATTATATAGAGCACACAGTCTGCAATAAGTACTTAGAATTGTATGTATATATAACAAAAATATTACAAACTTTAAGGCGATTGAGTTTAGTTAGTTATATATAATAATATCAAATAAAACTAATAATATAATTCATACCACAATATTCCATGGTTGTTGTTTAGAAATTTCCAATTACACATTAAATATTCCGGCGTTTAAAAATCTAACGCTTCCTGATGAGGATCTCACATTTCAAACTTTCAATGGAGTCTTTACTTGGCATCAATACACGACAATTTTAGCAGTTTGAGATAATAGGCCCATTTTTCTACATAACATATTTGGCAACTTCTCAATGACACTCAGTAAATGGCATCTATTGACGTGCTTTATATGACTGAAAACTAAGAAGTCTTTAAATTTTGAACAAATACTGATTGAAACTTCTTTTTAAATAGGTAAAACGTGTGTAAGTGGCTTGGTGTTTTAAAGATAGGTAACTGCGGTAAACAATTAAAGCCTATTCTTGCCTACTCATATATAGATAACTGCTTAGGATTTCATCAAACAACAAGTTAATAAACTTGAGGTTTGGAGCACAATGATTTCATTCTAACAATCATTTACATGAGTCATACTGATGTATTTTAACTTACAATTAAAATAAAAAGAACTACCTATAAAATTTGTTTTTGCTAAAAACATATCTCCCCAGCTCCCCAAATAAAAAGTGCTGCAATGTTCACCCCCTCCCTTTAGATATATTGCAATATGGTATGGAGGAGAGAGAATGAGCAGGAACATAGACTAAAAATGAATGCGAACAATGTCGTTAATATATATGAATAATGATATGAAAATAACGACTGTTCAGCTGAAAGTGAACATACTCTTGTACATGAAAGATTATAAAAAATTCCTCTTTGATCCACTGTAAATTGTAGATCCCTGGATCAATTAAGAAATGACTGTTATATTTTTCAAGTTTACCGGAGATTGAACTGATGTTGCCTATTTTGCAAACTAATATCCGCGTATTAGCGGATTATAGTATGTTTGACAAATAGGCAACCATTGCGGTTCAATATCCGGTAAGCTTGGAAATTTATAACAGTCATTTCTTATAATAAAATTTCCAACGACTCAGGCCTATTTCGAAGTCATATACTTTATTTTGACAGTTTCTGAATAACAAAACAAATGTCAAGTTCATGTCGCTAGGAATTTAGCTTTAACTGACGTTCACAATAAGAATTCGACAATTGTCTGTGACGTATAGAATTGGACGATACGAAGTTCAGTCTATACGGTATGAACCGTTTTAAAATTAGGAGTTTACAGCGGATATAAACCTGAAAAATGTATATAAACAAGGGAAGACCGTGTGCAAATTTATTATAATAAATGATGAACAGCATTGAATAGTAATGTACACAATTTTCAGGCTATCTGATAAATTATATAGGAGAAGTGATCACAAGGTATTTTACATCGTCAATCCCACTTAGATCTGCTAAAACTTATTCTCAATTTTTGCATGACATAATATTTACTTGTGTGATGTTCATTGTTATATGGATTCTTGGACGGGTATTATAATTATAATAATAAAAGATGAAGGTTAACTATTTTCTTG
>CAJDSM010019359.1:0-26486 GCA_903981925.1 Ostrea lurida
TGGTATATTCAACTGTAATCTTTCATATTAATCTCATCAACGCCTCTTCAGGTCAAGAGCTAACTCGGCGTTAAAAGTTGGTCAATATATTGGAGCTGCCTTCTGGACTAGAGTTGGTATTATATAACGCTTCAGTTCTACCGACTACAAATACATAATATATATGTACGGACTGCAAGAAGAAAAATGTAGACATTTTGATTGGACGCAACCGTGTACATCGTAGGCCATATACCCTGTCAAGAATAGATGGGGATACAAAAATGGCTTCCATAGTTAACCCGCTTCGGTAAAGAAATCGTTACTTATTTTGCCATATCCACCTTATAGTTTGAGCTATTCTGCAAAATTATTTTGTAAATTATTCATTCACTTACTGTTGATAATTATACTTCTAAAACTCCGCTCATGACGCTCAGATAGACAATTTAGATGCGGTTGCAGTGTTTGAACAAGTTTTACCGTTTTTGTGAGTCCATGAGTTGAAGACGACATGCCCACCATTTGGTTTTACGGAAGCTACTCATATAATATAAACGTTGCGTCGTCTAGATTCACAATTTTCAATTAAATGCAATGTTATAAATTTAAGAAATAAATACAATTGTTTCTATTATGAACTGAAATGTCGAAAAATGTTGTGAGCCATAATATAATTAAGATTTTCTTCACTGCAATTTTCCTTTTTTCCTCAAGAATGTCCTGCTCCCTCTCAGCTCTTTTGAATTGATTCAATTTCAAATTTGATCGCTCTGCAGTAGTATCATATTCTGTTGATTGGATCTTGGCTAGTGTATATGGACTTATTATTCCCTGTCCAAAGTGATACATTTCTCCCCTCGCCTGGCGGCTCGGGAGAATAAACTTTGAACAGGAGAATATGAGCCATTTATACCCTGCCAAGAATCGCATACGAATCCATATAACTAATAATATACATGTACATGGCCATGTATCCCCTCAACATCTGCAATCAAAAATATCCAGAGAACTACATAGGGGCAGTATAGCGCCACCGAAAGCAAGTCAGTCCGAGCAGAATGTGTAAATTCCGGAACACTCAATGGACACTGACAGCTGGCTTTATCTACTTATATTTACATGTTAGGGCAGTGCGGTAATACCAGTATTCCGATGTATTGCGATTCGTTAATAAAAAATATTGTTCTGCGATTTGTTTTTTTTCCAATACTGGTATATCGGCAAAGATACTAGAGCTTGGAATTTACATTCTAGCTCGCAATATCTCACATTTATTATGTTTAATATGGCTGAAACATTTCTGTGATTGTTCTAAAACTAAGACATAGTTGTTTTTACTTCCAAAAGAGCAATGGACCAAGTCTATATTGTGTCTGACTATATCCAAGAACGCTTGTTTCTCATTATTCATTTATTTTGCATATAAATCAATCTTAAAGTCAACGGAATAAGAGAAAAGATTGTTGATATTTTTATTTGATAATATTGCAATACATATTGCATTTCATTTGAAAATATTGTTTTCAAATGAAATGCAATATGTATTGCAATATTTGATCAAATTAAGAATATCAACAATCTTTTCTCTTATTCCGTTGATTTAAGATTGATTTATATGCAAAATAATGAATAATGAGAAACAAGCGTTCTTGGATATAGTCAGACACAATATAGACTTGGTCCATTGCTCTTTTGGAAAAACAACTATGTCTTAGTTTTAGAACAATCACAGAAATGTTTCAGCCATATGAGCTAGAATGTAAATTCCAACTCTAGTATCTTTGCCGATATACCAGTATTGAAAAAACAAACACACAGCCCTGTTACATGTGTATATAAAATCAAAATCACCAGAGAACGCGTACGGAGAAAGACGGGCGAAAAATTCAGAAAAAAACCCCACTGCATGTCCTCTCATTGTATGCATGTAACGAGGTCATAAAAATCAATTTCACTTAAATCACACCATGCAAAATGGCTTACTCTTTTATGGACTTTTTGGCTTTACTGTTTGAAAAATATAAAATATCAATATTCATTCCCAAACACCGAGAAACTTCGTCATAATATTTCATAATTTCAATACATGTACATTTAAGTGAACGGTTGAATATAACAAAAAATCGTACTCATCTCCTCCTTTCTCGGCATCCTTCACTCCACTCCCGGCTCCAGCTGTTGATCCACCACTCAATTTCCCCTTCAGACACATAATAACGCCGCATTTTCTCTTGTAGTAACACGTTACGTCAACGACGATGAAGAGAACGATCAATACAATGATGATGATAGCAATGATCACACCAAGAGGTAGACCATCGTCTTCTGTTTGAAAGTTATAATACAAAATGATAGTATGTTTCCCTCTGGTTTGAGGAACCAGGCAATTTTCATCACTGGGCCAAGACGGGTGCAAAACTATATTCAATTTCAAAAAGTCTATTTATGCATCGCAAAAAAACCCTCAACGAATGAAATGTAATACTGAGTTTGTATCCTCATATCATATTGTTCCTCATATTGAGACACGCTGCATATAGTGTCACAGAGATACGCTGGGTATAGTGTCACAGAGATACGCTGGGTATAGCTTCACAGTGGTACGCTAGGTATAGCGTCACAAAGACACGCTGGGTATAGCGTCACAGACACGCTAGGTATAAAGTATAGCGTCACAGACACGCTGGTTATAATGTCACCGAGACACGCTGGGCACAGCTTCACCGAGACATACTGGTTACAGGCGTCACTGAGACACTCTAGTTATAAACGTCACCAGAGACACGCTAGGTATAAACGTCACAGAGACACGCTATGGTATAACTTCACATAACACGCTAGGTATAACGTCACAGAGACACGCAAGATATATTGTCACAGAGACACATTAGATATAGCATCACCGAGACAAGCTAGGTATAACGTCACAGAGGCACACTAGGTATTGCGTCACCGAGACAATCTAGGATATTAGCGTCACAGAACACGCTAGGTATAATGTCACAGAGACACGCTAGGTATAGCATCACAGATACATTCTAGGCATAGCGTCACAGAGACAAGCTATGTATAACGTCACAGAGACACGCTAGGTACAGCGTCACAGAGACACGCTAGGTATAACGTCACATAGACAAGCTAGGTTTAGCGTTACAGAGACACGCTAGGTATAGCGTCACAGATAACTTTAGGGCCGTAGCTCAAGGCTGTAGCAGTGAGTGTTCCTAAATCATACCGACGCCTGGCTGCAACAAGGGACGTGGTACTCGAACCATCAACCTCCCAGTCACTTCTCAAATATTGTTTTAGTTTTTTAATACATACGCTAAGTGAAATTGGACAAAAAATTAGGCCTGCTATTGTTTTCATGGGAATAGGTCCTCAGTGCCCCTTGCTTGTCGTACGAGGCGACTAAATGGGTCGGTCCTTCGAATGAGACCGCAAAAATTAACTGAGGCCCCGATTCACAGCAGGTGTGGCACGATAAAGATCCCTCCCTGCTCAAGGCCACAAGCGCAGAGCATGAGCCTAAATTTTGCAGCCCTTCACCGGCAATGGTGACGTCTCCATATGAGTGAAACATTCTTGAGTGAGACGTTAAACAACATACAATCGTGTTCATCAAGTTTAACATGTAACTGTACACAAACATTTTTGGAGTCCTTTAAGCAAATACAGTACACAGTCAAATTAATTTGTTATATATTCTATATTACATTATGAGGACCAAAAACTATGTCCCATCCAACAATAATTGTTTCATCTAAAATAATGCCAATAAAATAAACAGTTTGCACCGATTATATATGTACTCAATGATGAATATTTCCTGGTCTTAACGTTATGCATTTGTCTTGTAGAAACGCGTCAACGAATTTTTTACAAAGGAAATCAACACGTTGTAATAATGATTAACATACTAGATAATACATGTATTATAATTTTTCAATAAAATAAAACGACAAATTCATGCGTTATACCACGACGAAGAAACAGAAACGTTTTGATATTCAAAATATCATAGCAAATAAAATTTATACCACAGGCGTCATGCAAATATCTTCTACGCTACCGTGAAGCACAACAAGGCTGAAAGACAAAAATCACACACAATATCAAGCATACATACACTGTATATAAAATAATATATATATATGGGGGGGGGGGGGGGGGGGAATCAAACTGTCTAACTATGACCCACTCAAAAACTAAAATATCCTTTAAATCTACATGTTTACAATTTGAATATAATAATTTCCTAGGATTGTGTATGTTGAAAATGGATTTTAAATCATGGAGTTTATATCAATCAGAATGGAAGCATTTTCAAAATAATACAACTTAAAAAAAAAGTACTATTCTTTTGTAGATATTTTCTATCATCGAATTATTTTCATTTGCTAATGCTAAATATATGCTGCTCTTCGTAACTTCTTTCTCAATTCATGAAAACAAAGCAAAACAAAAACCATTGACAAGCAAGTGCCGACTTGACATAAAAACCCAAGAGGCCCACACTTGGATCTTGAAGGTCACTTGAGTTGACGAAGAACATCAATTGTTGTATAGATGGTAACAAGAGTGCAATTCTAATGCTCTAAGAAGTGGGTGTCCTTATGGGGAACAAGGGTGACTAATCCTGGCCAAAAAAATCCTTTAAACTGATATTTCTGAAGATGTAACCACAAATACTTTTTTCTTCGATACATTTGTAAGATTACTTTGACCATGCTTAAATGGGATGGCACAGTGCACTTTTCTAAAGCTGCAAGGCGATTACGTGTACTGGGTCGCCAGAATTATTAGACAGGGAATCTGCCGATCATTCAGTGATGATGAAATAGTGTTTTCTACTGATACTTGTATTTTGTCATTGAGAAAATTTTGTTCAGTGTATGCTCATTTTGGAGATTAGTAATATACTGTTCTCCTCATTTACTTCCAATTTGACCCTGATATTGTACCTCGTGTGACTGAACTGAGCCTCTGGTTAGTCGAAGCGAATGCAATAATGCCACAATACAGTGGACCCTGGCACTTACCAAGTATGGACATTACATTTGTTAGATTGGCAGAATTCAATTATTCATGAAAGAATAAATTGTTTGGCATTTCAAAATATCACTCCCATGTTTCTCGTATTTCGCGCGACTCCGTTTCCAGAGTCTTTCAACGTTATAGAATTTTGAGAAAATGTGCAAAATACACGTGTATGATAATTAATCGATATATTTCACACACCATATGCCAGTGTGATGCGTCGCAGTTCATACACTCATGTATTTTCAAATTCTTTAAATAGGACTTCCTTTTGAAACAAGGTCTTTGACAAACTATTGAACTTCTACATAAACACTACATGCATTTACGAGCCCGGTAAATAAACAGTATGCATTTTCGAGAGGACCTTGCAGACAGTTGACCTTGCATTCAATGCTCCTTATATAACCAAGATACTTTAAAATGTCCAATATGGTGCAAATCATCTTTATGTTTAACTGTTTGTATTGATAGGCGAATTCCATTTCATCAAGTTCGTAAAATCATCATCGGAAGTGTTACTGAATAGCTATGAATCAACACTTCAAAGTTATAACCAGAACGGGATCAATAATCAAGGAAAAGAGGAAATAATAAACATTGTATGGACATGCTGAAGGATGGTGTAAACATGACCCTCACCAGTTGTGGTCATCAACAAACCGTGGGCATGCTTCTGTTGTGACTAGATCCAGCGGCGGCGTATAAATAGCGATATTTTCTTAATCATGAAATTTTCATATTGAGAAAGAAGCACCTGGATAAGCCAACGAACAACAGGGGAAATTTAACAACCAATGTAACGTTTTCATTCAAACTATAGACAAGCAGTTTTGCTTCGCATGCTCGCAACAATGCAATAAATGTGACTGGCTACCTCCTGCAGATTGTTTTTCGACTCCCGTGATAGATACTGTAGTTTGTGTGGGTTTATCTAGAATAATAATTCACTTTGCTGATATATATAACATAAAAGCCTTTAGAAATAATTAAAATAAAACCAGATCTAACATTTAGTAAACAACAAAATACCATCTAATCTACAGTGAACATTTCGTATCAAAACAGAACACATCACGTTCAATATGTGAAACGAAGACTGTTAGATGTATGATGAAATTGTACTTCTAAGACATTCTGCAGTCTTAATACTACTCCTCTAACCTAATGAAGACTTCAAACTCAATACGGTGGAACATATCCCAAGATATTGAATATCCTGAGGGGTACCGAATTAAGAAATCGGTCTTTTGAATAATGAAGACGGTCTGTGTGCGACATTTCTATAACTTGCTTTTGTTCCTCTGCACACACACTTATGGCAAACTGTTTTTACATTGATATTTCATACATTTAATAAGATATCTAATAAAATTTAAAAGATATCCTCTAAAGTTAATGAGATATCTTATAACCTTTATAAGATATCTTAAAAGAGATGATATATATTTAAAATATAAGATATATCTCATTAAATATATGAGATATGTATATATATAAATTGGCGAAGGTAACAGTTGTTCCCCCCCCCCCCCCCCCCCCCCCCCCCCCATATAACAAAGTCGAGTGCAGGGCAACACGGATCTCCGACAAAGGCAGGATCAGGATCCTGGAGAGTAAGCATCCTTTGCTGACCGGTCACACCCGCCGTCAAATCTAGTAGGAAAATGACAAGCTCTATGCAAATGGTATGAAACAAATCAGTCGACAATATGCTTAAATGATAATTGTAATCGATCAATTCATTATAGCGATCGGTGAAATTTGCGAAATTGATGATTTTAATACGACAGATATCGTGTAACTCCTTGCAACACATCAACCTTTTTTGTATAGTAGTCTAGCCCTCACTATATAAAGTCTGATACTGCATAATCAACCGAACTGGGAGATATACCCACCATATAGCACGGTGATAGTTGGTAATAAAACGATTTATTCTAACATAGAACGTCTACCGAATTGCAAACAGTTTAAATATCACTAGTTCTTAGCATATAGTAGTTGTCAGTCAGCCATTATAGTCAATGTTAAAGTAAAATATCCAAATATGAAGCAGATATGGTCAGATTTTGTGGTGTCCTTAATTATTTTGAGTTCGATGGAGTATCAAATGGACATAATTATGAAAATTATAATTTATAATTGATAGAATCATCTATATATCATGGTTGAAGGATATGGCAAGTTTTTTGTTTTTATCCCTGTAACAGTTTTTTTAAAACAAATTTTGCTTTGTAAGTCTGCCAATAGGGGGCACACTAGTGCCCATAATACATGTAATACCAAACGGATTGTTGGAAAGACATGTCTCCAAAGACTACATAAATATTACATGTATCTATAGGAAAATCCAAACATTCCTCAATATTACTTCAGATACTTGTGTGGGCAATCAGAATGGTTTCTACAAAATATGTGTCTTGTTTCCCCTACGACCAGAAAATTAGGGAATAACTACTTCTCATTTGTGATTTGCGACCGTTAATGCTGATTTAACGGTTGCAAACTGAGTTTTACCGGCGACGCGTAAGCGGAGCCGGTTAAAACGGATGTTGCAAACCGTTAAATCAGCATTAACGGTCGCAAATCACAAATGAGAAGGTAGTTATTCCCATTCTAATGCAATTTTGCTTTATGTTTACATTTGTTTTGCTATTTGTTATGAAATGTTTATGCTGTGACGTTATGTTTTTTTGCGTCACGGCATTATGACGTCACATCAAAAGCTTCCATCTTGTTATGTTTTTGCGTCACGGCATTATGACGTCAAATCGAAAAGCTTCCCATCTCGTTAAACGGCTCCCAATTTTAACACCTAAATCTCATGCGCATTATCCAATCAAAACTACTTGTTATCAAACAATTGCATTAGAATTTGTATTTCTGGGTGCCATTTTTGTTCAAAAAGCAATTATTTATTATCTGAAATAGCCTAGATTTTAATTTATCATGAGGAATTGTGGAGAAATCATACCGTGATACGTTTTGTTGCAGTCAATTTTAGAAAATTCTTGTGACTTTTAGTTTTCCAAAACCTCTTTAGAGTTTTTGAGAATCCACATTTGATCCATTTCGTCCTATGACCAATTCCTTTTCCTCATATTTATCATATACTCTCCAGATGTAGCTACGCAAATTGTAATATCCACACTGCATATCACAACAAAGTGCATTTATTACACTTTGTATTATAATAAATGTATTTCACTCTGAAAACAATGTGAAATTATGTACCAGTAATGCGCGTTATAGTTTGTGTTGAGATAATGTGCAACACAATAAAGTAAAATAAGAAAATTTTGATAAACCAATGTAATTTCATTAATAAAACAGTTTAAAAACTTTCATATATTAACAATTATCCATTATACAAATTTAGCAAAAGACTTCTTTTTTTTCCCTGCGTTATTACATGTACATTTTGCATTGATCTCAATGCAAAATATAACAACTATGACATAAATGCACTTTCATTTTGTGTTGTTATTACTATTGCATTGCTAAATATACATACAATGTAGCTCTGATAAATTTTCATGAACATGTTCCTTCATACTGAGATACAGAAGGTGAACATCTACGTTAGTACAGAGTATGTCAAAATTGAAGACACTCATCGTGTTCAGTCCCAAGTCATCAGTCCAATGTCATACCACTCTCATAAAAACCACATGCTAAAATCTCATGATTTTCTAAATCATCATTGTTTTATTAAAACATGAATGCAAAAAATCAGTAATGGTAACAAATGTATAATCATGTAGCACATTTACACAGTATATCCAAATACTTCTATTGTAATACACTTCACAACACTCTTACTCAGCATAATTATCTACCAAACATTAACTGTTTTATGAAAAATCTCCACTTCTTCCTATTTCTTAACTTTTCAAATGTAGCTATAAATTTGAATTGATAGTTATTTTCCAAAATCATGCTAAAATTTTAATCTCTCTGGCAATGTGGAATACAGTATATGTATAAAATGGATCAACCTATGCACACCTTCAGATAATCGCATGTAATACAAGATCATAGATCAATATTCGCAAACTTTCATTATCATACATTTTATGGTGGCTACATAAACTAGAATATATGTTGCTACAATGCATACATGTACATGTACCTACAATATTCACAACACTATTATTCATCAATGTAATGATTACAACAAACTATATCTACACACAGTGATTTCACTCTCGACTCCGAGGGAGAAAAAAAAAGCTGACACACTACCATTATATAGAAAATATACACATAGAAAACAATTAAAAATATTTTGCTTATATAAAAAAGAAAATTTAATAGCAACTGCAACATAGAAAACCAAGACATCTCCAAAAAAAAAAATTAATAATAAATTCTTTTAAAAAAAAAACCAAACATTATAAGCACCAATATCATTGTAGCTATTTCACAACAAAAGCAAAATAACTATCTCACACAGTGGATAAAAAAAACATTCAGAAAAGTAAGATACAAAACTACTAAGTACGAATAAAGCCGTCTCTGGCTAGGACTAAATCAAATACCTTTGGAATAATCTTGCCCAATTTCTATTCCTAGCTACAGCACTTGACCACCTATCTGGTTTCCGCAATCCCTACATCTTAATTTGGAATGTCTTATCAGTCTATTCTATTCACTGACCTCCCTGTACACCTTATTCAGTCTAAACACTTTGATTATCCTAATTCTACTTGTGATAAGCAACTCCCAATCTCCATCCACTGATCAAGGTCAATTTCAGCAATAAACTTTGATATGTAACTTAATGAAAAGCTTGTACGTTTTCCTACAGCTATTTACTAAATCATTTTTGAGAATTTTCGTATTATTACACAATTTGTTCTACTTTTCCTACTTAAGCTTTTATAAGATTCTGTAAACTACTAACATACAAAACTGTCTATACGAATGTACTAAATGCACAAGCATCAATCATTGTTTAGTAATGTTTAGTAGAACACATGTATGCTCCAAAAATACTGATATGATCACTAGCTTTCACAACTACTGTGTTATCTTAATCTCCTTGCTCCCTATTACGAATGATGGCAGCTGATGACTACTACAATTTCTATCATTCAACTCTTATTACAAAGTGCATGTATACTGCAATAAATCACAGTGCAACTTGTCTATTAATCTTAATTAATACAACCAAAAATTTTATAACATCAATCAGTAGATTCTGACACCAGTCTAGCTTTGTCAGTACCTGCCAATTTATTGGCACCAAATGTGTCAAAGTATAGACAAGTTTCACTGCCATTCAGCATATACCCTATACCTATTATGTACTAACTACTGTATGTACATGTTTTCAGCCTCTTTGTATCTTATTGTTAGCTTATATTTAAATGGCCTGAATATATTATTTGGGGAAATATTTATTTGGGGAAATATCATTCATATATATTGCACATTACTTTCAAATGTAGATGAATTTCTATAATACTTTTAATGATGGATGAAAAGAGAGTTTAGTGACACATACACAGTACAACATACATGCACAGAGACAATATATAACATTATTATGCATTTGTTATATACATAGTTTGCAGTTATCCACAGACACATATTCATGTGAATATAACATGCAGTATACACCAAAAGTCTTTCATTCCGCAGCAAATCAAGGAAATCAAATCTGGCTATGGAAACCAGCAGACTATTGTATCCTTAATTCAAAACCTCAATTAATACTCGATCTGCACAACATGCTTAACACTACAGCTAGCATACAAATTTACAAAGACCTTACACGATAGTTTTTTGCCTGACTTTATGACTATTTCATAAAACTCTATTTTTCACATATGCCAAATACTTGCACGATCTGTTTAAGCCTACTTAGATAGTCAAAAATCCATCTCTATTTACACAGATCATTATCAAACCCGTAAAAATACTCTATATTGTACAAATGTAATAAATCTGAAAAGATTGCTAAGTTGTACACTATTTTACTTATAACACGATAACGTTTTCTATGGTCAACATTCTACTTCTACAAGCAATAAGAAAACATTACAAATATACATGTACAAGAAGAAGAAAAAAAATGATTACATAAATTGGCATTAGACCATATTGTTAGATCCTACAGCAAATATCCTTGATGGATTTCTTGATTTTTGAGTTTAATCTCAAATGTACTTGTGACATTTTGATTAACTTGCACTTAATGTCATTGTACTTAAAATGCGAGTATTCTTTAAGATCACATTCAAGCTCTAGTCTCTTATACATATTTCATGCAGACTAGATCCTCATTAACTTTGATGGCAAACCATGCATCCTGGTGTCAAGTTGCATATTAAAAAGCACTACTTCTGAATTAGTTATGCAACATTTCGGATATACACTTCCAATTTTTTTTTCCACAGTTCACCGGTAAATTTCTCTCTGGTGTAATTTATGAAATTTCATTACAGTACTTTTTTTTTAATCACTAGGTTCCTAGTTATATCTGCACTTGTATGCCGCATTGTGCCTTAGAAAAATGCCAGCATGCATACAGTTAACAGCCCAAAGAATACACCAGGCTGGTGATTTTGGCATAGGGAAGCAGAATTTCTCCCTCCAACATAGCCTGATGAAGGAGCTGAAAAGCAAAATAAAAGGAATTTAATGACTCACTACACATACACTAAAGGCTTTTATAAAACATCTAAAGGGAAATAAGCAAAATAAAAATCTGTGTTGCCAAATTAGTATCAAATTGTTGCAGGTAATTGGCAACACAATTTTTTTTACCATGGTGCACAAGTTTCTGCTTCTTTTTCCAATTGTTTTGATGTTAGAAACTTTGTATGGATATAATTCCCAGCTCACTGCCTTAAATAACCCAAATCAAGATTCAAACTAGGGAAACCACGTTATGCCTCAAATTGTAAAAACTTCACACTTCCTAGCATTTCTCATGAATATGCAATTGTCAAGCATTAATACAAAAAGACTTTGAAATTTAAAATAAAACAGATGCAAGGATGTTTTTCTTTGCTACAAACTATTTTCAAGGAATGACTACTATAAGAAACAGTTTCTAGTGTTTTCTTTTTTGTTCGAATCCCAAATTTCCAACATCATTCTAGTGGGAATAACAAAATAAACAATTTCAAATATCATGCACAACAGAAAAGTGAAAGACATGCAGCTGGTTAGAGAGTTCAATGCACAACAAATACTAGTAGACGTCAGAAACAGGAAAGACCTATGTAACTTAGATAAGTTCATTGGCAATCACTGCCGTGTTCATCCACCCTATACAGTTCCAGGGGTTTTTTTTTCCAGGAGACAGTGCTCAGTTGATTTTAGAAATTATTCTAATTTTGGGTTGTTGCTTTTTGTTTTGGTATTAATGTAAGTATCAAGCTAAGAAATGGACAGAAAACTGCATCAATGTGCTAAACATATAGAAATGCAAATTTTCAATTCACTTTAGTACTAATTAACGAAAATTAAATGATTGGTATTTTATGTGTATTTATAAAAAGGTGGTGGTAAACAACCTAAATACTGAAAAAGAGAATATTTAGCGCGCATTATTTATTTTAGCGCAGACGTACGATTGCCCTAAATGGTTTTCAATGACATTAAATCACTGACCAGGTAGTATCCTTGCACTAAAATAAGTTTGCACCAAAAGGTTTTCATTGCTGATTGTGCTAAAATAAGTTTGTGCCAAATATTCTCATTTTACAGTATCCAGGTCTACCAAATCTGTAGAAGACAAAATTGAAACTCAAGGTTGCATCACACCATTCCCACTCTCCCCACTGGTACTGTTACAGATCTAACATTGTCCAAAATTTATCAAAAGGAGGTCCTGACAACTAGCTCTTTTAAAATTAATTTACAAGTAGTCTGATATTTTGATAAATTTAGCTCATGTTGGCACTTTACATCAACGTTTGGAAGGATATTAGCAATAATATTGGATGTTGCTAATCAAATTGGTATATTTCCACATATATCTGCATGCAAGATTTACTAAAGAAATTAAACATGCTTATGCATGTCAATACTTTGAAATCACATAGTCAAAGATGAAATTATTTAGAGAAAGAAATAAAAGTACACTATATTGGAATCTTCGCCTTAAATTCACAGTGAAAACCATGGAATTCATTTTTCTAAAAACCTGTCTTAACCATATACTACATAACTAACAATTCAACACGCACACACAATTCAATATTTCAAAACACTTTTGAAATATTTCAAAATTGAACGTTGATGACCAAATCGAACTATGGTAGTGATGTGAATCATTTGTAAGCTCTGTAACTATATCATATAGAGCTTGATGCACTGTTAACTACAGAAAAATAAGATGTAGTTCTCCATGCACTATAAACAAATCTATATGTCCATGCTAGAGTTGAATTTATCATGCAATGTCAAAGGTCAAGGTCTTGTATTCTAACAGTCTTTGGGGACTCCACTGAATACAAACAAAGTATTGAAATCATGGAACTACCTTGTCTTCAACAAGTCTAAGTAATGAAAGGATAACTTGAGAAGTTTTTACAACCTGAGGATCAAATTGATGTCAGAAGACACCTGGCCCTCCCCACATTTAAAAACTTTCACTAAAATTGGTTACTTCACTACCAATGTGCATGGTAGTTTGTGGTTCAATCATCAATGCATACAAACAGTTCATGTTTGCCATTTTTACCCTTTTAACAGTCTTCATACAATTTCATCATACATTAGATAAAGGATTTCAAGGACTATAAAACTTAAAATAATTCATAAAAGGTTCATGCTAAAAGGAGAAACTTTTGGAAAGTTTTCATAACACAGTGAGCATAACCTTTGACTTTGTATAAAATCAATGTGTTACATTTGTGCAGTCTCAAAGCTCCATTGACATCAAATGACAATTCAAAACCATTTTTAAAAAATCTTCAAACTTTCTACTCATTAGTTATCAATATTTGATACCAGAAAGGCTATTCAATACACATGAATTTATACACTGAACATTCATAATTTACAAATAATTACCTTAGAAGTATTAATGAATTTGCCAGCGAATAACGGTTATGGTCTCAAAATTTAACTGGAGTACCACCAAGATGTGCTTGTGAAACACGAATGCCCCCTGTATTCCACATGCCGGTGGAAGGGGCTGGTCATGAGGATTGTGCATGTGAAATATCAAAAGTCTATCCCTTACCATTCAAAAGTTATAGTCAATGTTAAAGTTTTTAAAATGTAGGTCAAAATTATAGGTCACGGTCAAACATTTTGGTACCAGATAAAAGGGCTTGTCATAAGGAATACACATGTGAATTATGAAAGCCCTACATGTACCTCTTGCCATTCGAAAGTTATGGCCAATGTTAAAGTTTTTGAAAAGTTGGTCAAAATTCAAGGCCAAGAGGACAAAAATGTTGGTACCATCAGAAAGGTCTTGTCGTAGGAAACATACAAGTGAAATACCAAAGCCCTAGTACTTACCATCAAAAGTTAAAGTCAATGTTAAAGTTTTTGAAAAATAGGTCAAAGCTTAAGGTAAAAAATTCTGGTACCCACAGAAAGGTCTTATCATACATACAAGTGAAATAAACTTATTTGCAAGGGTCCTAGCTTCAAAACTGAAAGAGGGGTTTAGAGAAACCATGTCCTTGAAATAATGTAAAATTTCCTAAAATTATCAGATCTAAGTTCAATAACCTGTAATTTTCTCTATATTTATAGAAAGTCGAAATCCTTGCCACATCAAGCACATCTTCAAAATGCATGTTATAAGGACCTCATTGGAGTTAGACACATCATGTGCTATCTAGGCAACATTTCCTCAAAAGTGACTATAGACAAATCATCTGCTACCTAGGCAATATTTCCTCAAAAGTGACTAGACAAATCATGTGCTATCTAGGCAATATTTCCTCAAAAGTGACAATAGACAAATCATGTGCTATCTAGACAATACTCAAAAGTGACTATAGACAAATCATGTGCTATCTAGGCAATATTTCCTAAAAATGACTAGACAAATCATGTGCTATCTAGACAATATTTCCTCAAAAGTGACTAGACAAATCATGTGCTACCTAGGCAATATTTCCTCAAAAGTGACTATAGACAAATCATGTGCTATCTAGGCAATATTTCCTCAAAAGTGACTAAGACAAATCATGTGCTATCTAGGCAATATTTCCTCAAAACTGAACCAACTTACAACAACCTGCAATTTTTTTTCAAAAATTGAAGAAAATAAAAATCCTTGTCACATGCGCATCTTCAAAACCAATACAATACAATACAGGTCCTCACTTGAAAATTGTGGGAGGAGTTTAATATCCAGACAAATTAATCTTTTTATGTACCTACTTAATACATTAATTTTTTAAATAAAGGGGTAAACTATTGCAAGAGAGGTCAAACACTGTAACATGGCCTAGTGACCCACAAGGAAGCTATGTAACAAGTTTCAGCTTGATGTGTGACAGAAAAATAAAAATAGAAACTGGAAATCCCAAACGGTCAAAAGGATGGACAGACATCATTGTTCCAAATATGTCCCATCTACAGATGAGTGCATAAAAACACAAACAAAACTTCCGAGACAGCAAAAAGTCTTAGAATTTCAGTCTCCTTTGTCATGTCCTACCACCACCATTAACTGTCATATGGTAGTCACTCAAGAGAAAACAGCTGATTTTGATCATGAACAAGCTTATCTGAACAAATGTGTTAATGAGCATTACAAATCATTAGCGTATGTAAATGAGTAGTGGAGAAAACATGTCTACTTCAGTACATGAATAGTGTAAATTCCAAATATTTTAAGATACACATATTCAAACCGATGTGTGTTGTGAATAAGCATTAATCACTTCTATTGCAGGATTTGCAATGATAATTTTACTGTAGGACACAACGGAGCAATTCTCAATTTTGGATTCTACATGTACCTGATGACTGTTATGGCAATCAGGCAATCAATCATTCGTAAAGAATGTATATTGATTTTAAATCTCTTATAATAAGTGATAAATGAATAACTGCTTCAATAACAGTGTTTCAATTGATTGCTTTGTTCCTGAAAACTGCAAATGCTCTACTGAAAATATCAATGATGTGCCTCTGAAAAACATGGCATGTACGTTTATCTTGACCATAAGAGTTGAGGTTATCAATTTGAAGCTTGTTGTTCTAATGCAAAAATAAATGATCAGATGGTACCAAGAACATATCATTTGTATTTCAATGGAGCACTGAGACTGCAACACCTCAACATTCTTCAGTATATCACATCTTACCACTCTGTGTTTGGGGCATCACTGTTGCTATAACACAATTGCATTGGTCAGAAAACTTAATTCAAAATATTTACAGAAAAGTTCTTTAGATACCTAGATAATATCAGTCTTGAATCTTTTCACAGAAAATCTGTAAATTACTTTAATAATGCAGCTTTAATTTTTGTATATATATCATGACTTTCATAATACATTCACCTCTTCCTACTATCCAATGTACTGAAAAAAAATTCCTTTGAGACTTGAAATATGGGGGTAGGAAAAGATTTTTTTTTAACTTGCAGTAAGGGAGTAAAAGAGAATAAAAATGAACTTACCAGATTTGGTTTTAAAGATGAAATAGCTGTCTGCTGAATCTCCTTTATTATTATTTGCTTGGATGTTAATTTGATAATATGTTGCTGGTTCCAAATTTTGGAGATTAAGGGCTGTCTGTTGTGGTTGTGCCTGTCTACTACAATCAAATCCTGTAATCTGCTCCACATACTGATATTCATTTTCTGGTGAGAGTTCTGGTCTGACTTTTACCTAGAGTATAAAATTCAAAAGTCTACACATCTTTAATTGTTCTACTGGTGGTAAATGAATGGATGCTTCACTAGATGTATCTGAATGACAATGAGTGAGGTCACATACCCTATGTCCCCACAATGAATGACACAGCTACACATAATGAATGGCTATCTTATGTATGAAATACAACAAATTCTTGTGCTAGTGTATGAAGTAATTTAGAACTTTAAATTATGTAAAATACTAAAACAGAAATATTTCAATCACATGTGGCATTGAAAAGTAGCAACAAATATTTTACTTCTTTCAGGGGGAAAAATTCAAATTATAATAATTTCCTGTAAATATGCACATCTTCACAGCATGTCCATATCAAATACAAAGTTTCATGAAATTCTATTCAGCAGTTACAATAGAGCACATTGTACTGACAAACTGAATCAACAGTATATTCAATTTTGGCCAAACTTTTTAATTGCATGAGGGACATAACTCTCAGGGGAAAAAATTCTATCAATCAACTAGAAGTTTCATGAAATTTTGTTAAATAGTTTCAAAGCAGTTGCACTGACAAGAACAGGACTGATGAACTGACTGACGGGTCAGAAACACTATAACCTCTACAACTTGTGCAGGGTATAATCATTCAATATCATGTTTGGCATAAACTATTGTTAATAACTGACTAACATAGAATTCAAAAGAAGTTCATTCCCTACACATCAAAAACCATCCAAACAATCACCATGTCTTTATAACAGACTTACCCTCCTTAAGCAAAGTCTTATATATTTGATTGGGGACCCTCCATCCTTGGGAGTTTCCCATTCCAAATTATAACTATTTGGATATTGACCATCTCGAAGGGAATTCTTTATCACAACAGGATATGGTTCTCCTGAAATTATATAATCAGCAAAACTCATCATAAAAATTCTTTTAAATATTATGTAAATAGTGCATATAGTTGAAGATCAAATAGAAAATTTTCACCGAGAAAGCCACTGTCAACAAAGGCATTTCCAAAAGTGTTGCTAATGCTAAGGGTAACACGACAAACAGATTTAGAAATGAATCTTATATTTTTTCAGGTGATGCAGGCATTATCGAAGCGAAGCGCATTAATGCCAAAGTTTTTTAAGTCATCATGAATAAACATAAATTAGCTGGTGAAGAGCGAAGAATTGTAAGTGCCGTATCTCACTTGTAACTCAACAAATGCCGTTCAAATTTTTGCTGACCATTAAAAATAACCCAAGTGAGCATTTTAGCTCGAAACGTGTCCATGTCCCTTTAACGGTCACCTGAGTATCATAGCCCATCCATGGCGTCTCACATTTGCATTTATGCCTCGATATGGAATATTTTCTCCACATGCTATCATCTTTTAAAATATGCATATGAATACTATTCAAATACACAAGAACACGAGGCCCACAGGCCTCAACGGTCACCTGAGTATCAGAGCCAATAGGATGACTCATATTTTGCATTTAAGCCTTAATATGGAATCTTTCAAAATATGAATTTTAAACCATATTGCTAGTTTTATGTCCAGTGACTTTGACCCCAAGGGAATATCTTTGATCCATGGGTAATTTAAATGTATGACATGGTGACTCTAGGTGGAAAGAATAATGCATTAGAGCCCAGAAACCATATTGCTTCTTCAATGTCCACTTCTATGTGCACTTGACCTATTGACCCCAAATTTGATAGGGAACATATCTGTCCCATGGGTAGTCCATGATATGATATGATATGGTGACTCTGGGTAGAACGAATAATGCTCTAGAGCCTGGAAACCATATGCTAACTCTGATGTCCAATGCGCTTGAACTTTGACCTTTGGAACCCAAATTAGATAGGGAACAGCTTCGTTTCATGGGTAGTCCATATGTATGATATGGTGATTCTAGGTGGAAAAAAAAACACTTTAGAGCCCGGAAACCGTTGCATCTACAAATGAATGGATGGACAACCTGATTCCAAAATAAACACCCCCCACCCCCACCACTTTGTTGCAGGGGTAAAATATATATCAATAGCATTAAAGAAGATGCTTTTCAAATGCTTTACATGTAAACACTATATACCAAGTTTGGCCCCACCCTGGAGTCAGAACCCCTACCCTAGGGATCACCAAATTTACAATGTTTATAGGTCTTCCTGCTCTACATCACTATGCATTTAGTTTGTCTTACCCTTGTAGAGAAAATTTTTGAAATTTGTCACTTTTTGACAGTTCTTGCCCTGCCCCTTGGGCCTGAAAGGTGCAAGAGTCCTGAAATTTACATTTTCTTGTGCCCCTTGTCCCAAAGATGCTACATACCAAATTTGAAAACACATTGGATAGGTAGTTATCAAGAAGAAGTTAAAAATGTTCAATTGTTAACGTATGACTATGGACGAAGATCAATTACAATATGTCACCTGAGCTTACTCAGTAGACCTAAACAGTTACAATTAATGAGGAATGGGCATACTCCAAAAACTACAACATGGCCACTCATTTAGAAAATAAGAGTCAAATGCAGCATCTGAATCAAGAACTGCTTTGTGCATCTGTAGATAAATGATGTACATATGTATCATGCAGAGTTCATAGTGTGTTGGGCTTGAATGATTGTAATCTGACATCAACAACACCAGGGTATGACATCAGCTCTCTAGACAATTGCTCTAACAAGCCAAAGGAAAACTTACTGGAAGCAGGGGTATTCGTTGTTTTTGAATTTGCTACTCCCGGTCCAGCATCACTTTCTCCCGAAAATTCAAATGTATAGGTAGTGCTGGGCGTTAGACCTGTCAAACTCACTAACACTGGCCTTGGATTACCATCTACCACTCCTGGAATTTAAAGGCATTAAATACAAATTGATAGCTTTTAATTTTTAGAAACAATGAAATTGGACTGTGGCACACCTATTATAATGACAGTCAGGAATATAATACTTGGTAGAAGTTTCATTGTAACTTTACCAGCATGAAACAGTACTTACCAACATCAAAATATTTGGGATCCTGATTTTGATTTGGAGTAATTGTCACCTTCAGCCGCTTTGGTGGTGGTGCATTGGACACAGACGTGAACCTTACCCTAAAATCAGCTGTGTTTGGTGTTATCAGAATTTCTTCCACAGCGGGAGAAGCTGGGGGATCTAAAAACACATTAAATCAACAAACTAAAATAACTGAACACTTCTCCTACATCACGTACATGAACAAAATATATCTAATAATTTCCATCTGTTTCTACAAACATATGGTGTCATCTAATCTGGCTTGGATTTCTTGAAAAAATCTACAACTCGTTTTGAGTTGTCTTTCATTTGAGCAGTCATTATTAAAGTAAAATCTCAGATCTAAGTTTAAGTTTAGACTCAAGTTTTTGAGAAATAAAGGCCTGAAGCCACTGGACAAAAACATGCATTGCACTTGAACACCCCCACCCCTCCTATTGCTTTGCTAGCTATGGGATTTTACCTGCTTTCCTGAGTCTAATCGTTCTGTTAGTGCTCCCTAAATCATTTGTGGCTTTACAAAGATATTCCCCCATTGGTGTGCTGAAATCATAGACAACCTAAAAGAAAAGTGATATACTTTACTATTAGATTCATAAAAAGAGACCACCTGAGGGCCTAAATACTTCCAACATTTCCAAATGTATATTTCATTTTCATTTTATGATACTGTTTTAATAAAGAAAGCACATTCAAAATTCTAAAGTACTTGATATATTTACTGCACAGAAAATCTTAAACTATACCACAGCATGTTTAATAGTATACTTACTCTTAAAGTACTAATAACAGTGTTTGATCCCTTATACTTTGTGCTGATTGAGTAATATCCTCCTTCAGAAATCTGTGTTCTTTCTCCATTTTCATTAGGAGTAGAAAACCATTCCACCATGGGTCTTGGGTCTCCTTCCACTTCACAAGTGAGGTTCCCAGGAGCATTTTTCCATGTCCATGCTGTAGTTGGCATGTCTGGGCTAAAGGCAGGTTTGTCTTTAAAAAAAAAAAAACCCAGAATTTACAGTCAATGAATGACCTCAAAAACAGGTATATGCTAGTATCAGCAGCACAAAAATGAATAAAATCTGAAGAAGAAAGGAAAAATGGAATACATACAGGAAACAATGTTTTATACAATAAAAAGTAAGTTGGGTCAGTATATGCATTAAAAAAAAAAAATTAAAAATTACTTTCATTTCTTATAATTCAGTTCAGTAAACTGCATTCAATATTATTTGAAGAATAATTCCAAAGAAAATATGCATTTTATATGATGCAAACTAATCAATGAAACAAAATGGGAATTGAACAGTTAAAGATGGAACTGAACTGCTAAAGACTGGAACTGAACGCTAAAGATATAACTGAACCGCTTAAACATGGAAACTGAACTTGCCAAACATGAACTGAACCGCTAAACAACATGCGAACTGAACTGCTAAAACATGGAAACTGAATGCTTAACACATCGGAACTGAACCATGGAACTAACGCTAAAATGGAACTAACTTGCTAAACATAGAACTGACTGCTAAACATGGAACTGCGACCGCTAATCATGGAATGCACGGGTAAACATGGAAGAGCAACAGGCTAAACATGAGAACTGAAACCGCTGAACAATGGAACTGAAATGCTAAACATGGAACTGAACCGCTAACCATGAATGAACTGCCAAACATGGAACTGAAACCGTTGAACATGGAACTGAACCGCTAAACATGGAACTGAACCGCTGAAATGGAACTGAAACAACTGAACATGGAACTGAACCCTGAACATGGAACTGAACCACTAACATGGAACTGAACTGCTGAACATGGAACTGAACCGCTGAACATGGAACTGAACCGCTAAACATGGAACTGAACTGCTGAAACATGGAACTGAACCGCTAAACATTGAGAACTGAACACTAAACATGGAACTGAACTGCTAAACATCGAACTGAACGCTGAACATGGAACTGAACCGCTAAACATGGAAAATTGAATAGCTAAACATAATCGACATCATTCCTAAAATGTCATATAGCAGGACTAAACTGCAAAGACATCAAAATTTTGTTTTTGTTGCCTTACATTTTACGATGAGATAGGCACGCTTTTTGTCACTTGGTGCACTTTCGGTTACAGCCTCACAAGTGTATTCACCACCATCTTCCTTGGATAGGGAGGATACAGTCAGCTTAGAATCTACTGTCTTTGCATTTACATCCTGAGTCTATAAAAAAGCAACAAAACTATCAGTATATTACCAGACTACGAACTTTTCTGCAGCAGCAAACATTATCTAATTAGTTCAAATAACAAAATTCCTTGCATCTAACCCTGTTATGAATACTTGAAGTTTGCTTTTGATAACATAATGAAACCTGCATAATAAAACAAGGCATTTCCATTCAATGTAAAGGTTATTGTAAAATCTTACAGGTGTAGCATCAGACTTTGGTTCATCGCCTTTAAACCATCTAATGGTTGGAATTGGATCTCCATAGGCCTTGCACTTTATAACACCATCTTTCCCTTCTTCTCCTGTGCCATTATTAAATTCAAGGATTCTGGGTGGTACTGAAATTTTAAACAAAATGAACTCACATTATTCAATATAAACTAGAATTGTCCTATCGGGACTAATCCCGCGGGCACACTACATAATGAACACAACAGATTTTCTCAGATTAACAGAAGTTGTCTATATCAATGGGATAATATATTGTTAGGAGGAGTGTTGTGGACTATGCGCTAATGCATACATTGGTGAAAATGTCTAAGTCCAAACATTCAATCTTGTACAAAGATTGTCCACAAACAAAAATATTGTTCCATGACAATATGCACATCTCCATTATGTATAACTAACATCCACAAAGTTTCAAAAATCCTGCAAGTCGTTTAGGAGGATTCGGACAACGCACTGATGCATAGGTATATTGATAAAATGACAAAGTCCAAACGTTCATATTCTTGTACTAAATTGTCGAAAATGAAATTCCTGACATTTTGCACATCTCCATTATGTAACTAAACAATCCACAAAGTATTTCATAAAAATCCTGCAAGTCGTTTAGGAGGAGTTGCGGACAACGCACTGATGCATAGGTATATTTAGTGAAAATGCTGAAGTCCAAACATTCATACTTGTACAAAAAGTCGAAAATAAAATTCCTGACATTTTGCACATCTCCATTATGTAATCTAACACTTCCACAAAGTTTCATAAAATCCTGCAAGTCGTTTAGGAGGAGTTGCGGACAACGCACTGATGCAAGGTATTTTAGTGGAAAAATGCCGAAGTCCAAACATTCATATCTTGATACAAAAATTGTCGAAAATAAAAATTTCCTGACATATGCACATCTCCATTGATGTACATTACACTCCACTAAGTTTCTTGAAATCCTGCAAGTCGTTTAGGAGGAGTTGCGGACAATTTCGGGACAGACAGACGGGACAGACAGACAGACAGGGTGAAACCTATATACCCCCCCCCCCCAAACTTCGTTTGCGGGGGGTATAACAAGCATGGCAAACACAATACACCAGTTTTGCGATTTATACACTGTTTCTATTTACTAATAAAATTTAAAATTTAGACCTATGCTTAGCACTTATGGCTTTTAGCAGTGAGGGCTCTTTTGCATGCCACACCTGCTGCGACATGGGACCTCTGTTTCTAAGGTCATATACAAAAGACTGTGATTCTCACTTCTAAATGCCGAGCTCTTGGAGAAGGAGCAATCACTAATTATTTTAATGTCTTAGGTTTGACGCGGCCGGTGTGTGAGTATGGGGCTTGAATGTACGACCTTCCAATCACGAGACAAGAGCTCTACCACTGAGCCACCATGACCAGTCTGAAGTAAAGACCTTAATGTAAGAAACGAAACAAGTATATCTAATGACATCATATGCCCATTTTAGGTCATAGAATAAGGTCCTGAGTGACAGATCACTCTTGTCTTCTTCTTCTTCATTTTATTTTTCATGGTTGTAAAATTGTTTCAAAATGTGAAATTAATTAATATCCCACTGTAATGAAGGAGCACCCCTTAACATGTACATAATGAAAAGTACATAATGAAAACTTCTGGGACCAAGACACTACTACACCAGCACTGAGAAGATAAATAGTATCAGGCAATGTCAAGCAACATAAACATTCTGCTCAATTCTATCCAAGGTCTATTTTGCTCTGGTGTCTATACCTTTCCTGTTTTAATCTCATTAAAATGGAGACAAAAAAGATTTTCACAACTAAAATAAAGTAATCTACCCATCCTCAAAATCTTAAAATTTACAATGAAACTGACTTACTAATTACAGCAAGTTGTGCTGTTTTTGAATCCAATCCAGCTTCATTCCTAGCCTCACATCTGTACTGCCCCTCATCATCCTTCTTTGTTTGTTTAATGATCAATATCCCTGTCTGTTTGTTAATGTCGTACCTATCCCCAGCTAGTTCATTACTACTCCCATCCTTAAAAAAAATCACACAAATTTGTCGTAAAACATGAAATAGTGATGTCATCATTACTCTCCTGTGGCTGACTTTAATTTGTAATACTCTATTCCCCTTACAGTTTATCATCCTTTCATTCATTATGTCATCATCCAATACGATGTTTCATTTCCCAGTTTCCACAATCTGATGCATTTTAAAAATTAGTTCAAAGTAAACAAATACAAATGAATTCTGCATTTCTTAATTCAGTTACTTTTTTTTACAACAGATTTTAACAGAAATTCAGTACATGTAATATAATAGTGGAGAACAAAACATTACTAATTAAAACAGATGGAATAAGATGCTATGTAAATACTGTAAATTCATTTATTTTCAAGGGTTAAAAATTTCATGGATTGACTCTAATAAGGAATCCGTTGACATTAATTTTTATTGATTCATAATGCATACATATATATTCATTTTTAAAAGTTCCAAAAATTTGCTGTGGATTTATTTTCATTGTTTTTATTTACCCACAAATATAACAAAATTAAATCCCCAACAAAAATTAATGATTTTACTGTTATTGTTTTATATGGGGAAAAGCAAAAAAAAAAAAAAAAAAAATTCTTGGAGAGATGACAAGAGCATCAAATGGTGGCATCTGGGAAAAGAATTTTAGCTCACTGACCATCAGTATATCTTATCATATTACAGTTACTTTGAAGTATATACACTGTATGGAAATGGCCAACAAATTCCAAATAGGAAATATCTATAAGAAATTCTAGCAACTATGAACTTATAAAGTGAGTTTGAAGAATTTTCTATCCTCAATTTAGTTCAGAGTATTCACTACTTTTATGATTCTCCAGAAAGTAAACATATATAACAAATCTAAACCATCAAAGTATGGTCAAAAGGCAAGCAAGTTCGTGATTCCCCAAGTTTAACAAGTAAATGTCTTATGTTGCTTCTAGAAGAACACTAACAAGCTCGAAAGAACTACCTTAAACCAGCGGTACTCTGGGGCTGGCTTTCCTGTCCCTATGCATTGAAATCTGTATTCCTGCCCCTCCACAGCCTTTCCAGCACTTGGAGGGGTCGTAATTTTTGGACGAACTGTAAACAACAACAGTAACAGTTTAGCTGTGGTTATTATGCACTTTCAAGGGATTCCATCCAATTCAATTACAACCTAGCATTCTCCCATATTCATAATTTCTTGCAGCTGTTCATCAACAACATTGATTGCTGTAAAGGACATAAATTTATTAGTAATGAAATTACCTACCAACAACAGTAACTTGTATAGCGATGAATTCCAGTTTGGAGGAGGAAGCCCCGGTCCCAAATACATTGCAGACAAATACTCCCTCATCCAAAGTGCTATTGACATTGGAGATTTCAAGTCCATTTTGTACCTGAGAATATCTTGGGTGATCTGAAATATGTATAAAAAAAAATTATAATTTCTATTTAAGGTCAATATGCTTTCGATGTTATTTGTCTTACTTGTGCTATAATTCAAATACCGGCACTGGTAAAATTAAAGGGACACGGGTGCTCAATAGGACGAATATGGTAATTAATATATATATAAATCATTAACCCAATATGACTAATTTGGACCCTTCTAGGGTCAAAACCCACAGGTCACACAAGGTATTCAGATACCAAGACCATAAACTGAGAATATTTATAAGTAAAAAATTTGATTACATATATATATGTACTTATATCATAAAATCTATGGTACGTAGATGTTTAAAAAACTGCTGATTTTGAAAACATTCATGCAAATACAAACTTATTTCAAATGTTTATTAAAACTAGAAATATTGTGAGTAAAACTCACAAAGGATACCCCCCGCCACCCACATATCTTTAAGCTCACTTGAGTCACTGAAGCTTGAACAATAGAAGATATGGCCCGGACACAAATGCATGTTAAAAAACCTATAAGTTTGACCTTGAGATCAAGGTCAAGGTTATACAGAGATCATGAATGTGACACATCCTTTCATGGCGATACACTCATGTGCCAAATATAATCCATATTAGAGAACTTATACCTTTGACCTTGAGGTCAAAAGTCAAGGTCATATGGATCATGAATGTGACACATCCTTTCATGGCGATACACTCATGTGCCAAATATAATCCATATTAGAGAACTTAT
>CAJDSM010019360.1:15057-46803 GCA_903981925.1 Ostrea lurida
CAATCTGAGGCCATAGTGTAAATGGATTTGCGGGGGGGGGGTCGCAGACCTATACTTTTGGGACAATCGTCCAGATTCCTGAGAATTTTTAAAAACACGCCCCAATTCATATATTCATTTTTTTAAAACCATTCCACATAACAATTTATATTTCCGTCAATTACTTTCTGACCAATCATTATTTCTTACTTTGAAATTGTGACATGATTGATTCATCCGATATATATAGTTGATCATGCAAGTTACGTTGATATGTAAATCTGTTATTTTGGTATCGACATGTGAATAGGTATGTATATAGTGGAAGGCATTTGCGAAAGTTTAATTAGAGACACTTCCCAGCGGGAATGGAAGTGTAGCCGTTATTGATGTAATAGCAATAATCTCAAATTGTCTACCCCAATTGATTATTCCAAACAAATTAGAGATAAAAATAGATATTGGGTATAACACTCCTCATAGTGCTGATTGGTTGTCTTGTTAAAAGCGTCTCTACAAAATTTTCGAAGTCGAGTTCACGTCTGTATTCATAAACAGAATATATAGGAAGAGTATCCTAATTCTTAGCGTTTAGGTAAAGTTTTACTCCCTCCTCGATTGACCCGCCCCCCCGGGAGGTAGTTCTGCCACCTTCCGTGCCTTTGACATTCATGTCGGTACTAAGATTTATTAAGTTATTTTTATAAACGGCTCCAATGGACGAGGGGGAGAGGGGGGTATATGTTATCCAGTCAGTCATATACTGTCACGCTCACTCATTCTGTCTGCTTTTCAATCAACATAAATTTCAAAGCATCCATATGATCACATGGCAATGAAAGCTTCCAATTCAGGTATTGTCAGCTATCGTAGATGCATTTTCACATTTTGCTCAGGCATACACCTGATGTGATGCAGTGATGTCCACTGATTGATGATGTAGTATTAGATCCAGTTTTGTTTGGAATCTATGGATGTTAGTCAAGTTGATCATGTTTTATTAGGCAGTAGCTGATCCATCGGAATGTTTTATATTTGGGGTTGAAGTGTGTAAATTGCTGAATTAGCTGTTATCCACCGAGTCTATCCAAGTGTGTAAGCGAGGATGTTTCTGTTAGTAAATTTAGATAGTTCTTTGTAGATACATGGGTTCGATATATAGCAAGTATCATCATTAGTCGATCGAATTATCCGGTCTTTTTTGTGATCCAATGTACTATTTAATTAGCCCCTGTTGGTGTAGACGTTATTCCTACTGTATGTGTATGTGTTGACTCGTCTGTCAGTTTTTGTCTCCCAGTCGCACCTGCTTTGTAACTGTGTTCATTCGTGCAGAATTTTAAGCTTCCTACTCAATGTTTAATGTGGGATTTTTAACAGTTTTTCCTATTTGATTCTGATTTATCTCTATAATTTAAGTTTACCTTCTGATTCTGGTTTAGCTGTGGATCTTCCGAACGTGTAGTCAATGAGTTTATTAGGCAATGTTGCGATCTGATATAGGATCGGTCTGAATTCCTGGTTTGCGATGTGGAATGTACAGAAAACAGGTTGCTGTGCGAGAGAGCTTTACGCTGCTGGCATTACCTTGTCACATACAGTGAATCTAACCTAGAGTTTGTACTATAGTAGTGAAATGTTTCGTCAGAGTATGAGATTCCTGGTTTAACATGTCTTGGGCCTATGATCCACGGATATATGAGATTTTCAGGTTTTCATCATTGTGGACTTTCTACGATTTCAGTCGAATTCTGGTATACTACTATGTGGAGTTCTTATGAATTATAACGTTTGTTTCTGTTGTAGAGTGTAATGATCCTGATTCGGGGGAATCATTCTGATTGTGTTAAACGTGTGGACTTCCTGATTTGTGACTTCCCGCTTTTACTTGATGGACTTCCTAATTCAATGATTGCTGTGTTGTACTATTTGTGGATGTTTTTTTGATAGAGTGTCATTCTGGTCTTACATCTGAGATATTCATCTTGACGATTGTACTATGATAGTTTTACAATATGTGAACTCCTAGTTCGTGATTGTGTTTTTCAGCGCCTCCTCATTAATTCTTACACAGATAGAGTCGACTGGTGTCAGGGGTATATACTGCGTGGATGTCGTGTTACAAGGGATGTAGTTCCATTTGGAATTTGCCGACATGCGACTTGGACTCATCAACGGCGATGATACCCATACGTTCAGCTCGTCAAAAACGGGTGGGGGGGGAAGATGGATCGAGGGACTGGTATAAATGGAGTCTAAACAGGATGAGGTATGCGATAATCACATAGTGACACACTAAAGTGTGAATAAATGGATGGTTTAGAGGAGCAGGCGGTGGGGCGTAGGAGTGTCAGATCCAAAAATCACTGTGGGTAAATGTGTCAAACAGTAAGGGAATAATTACTGATTAGTGTTGAGGTTAATAGGATAGATGATTGTCCAATACGGTAGTGGGAATATTCTATCGTGAGGATTAAAATGGAGCTCGTTAAACAAACGGTAGGAGAGATTAGATCAGATTGAGTGGTAAAAGTGGCCTCCAAACCTGGTGGAGGATGATTATTTCACTTGTTGTGATATCGCAGCCACGTCAACAGGTAGTCGAAGATAATCACGTGGGATAAAGTAATCGGCTACCGCATAACAAACTGTAGAAGTATTGTCGTGATTTGACTATTCAGTATGGTGTGGATGTATATAGATCACGGCTCACCTTCAGACAGGTTAGGCGGGAAGTTAAGAATGTGTTGTGGGTATAGCAAGATGATTCTAATATCGGGATGGGCAGAAGAATAGGAGTTCAAATATGTAATATATTCTCTATGATGATTGGTTAAGGAAGACCGCTCTATTCTTATCCAGATATGTAATTATCACACTTAATGTAGTATAATTGAAAGCTTGGCTTCTCTTTAAATTCCGAGACTACTTTCATGTATAACCTATATCATATTTTGATATGTCAACATGAGACTCGTCTAATGTGTGTGTCTGATGCGTGGAGTGTGTGCTTTAGTCATTGCAATGTGTGTGTGGTGTGTGCATGTGTGTTTAATGTACTCTTGTTGTAGAGTGTGCAGTGTGGACATTAACAATAGTGCCGAGCTAGCGCTTGTGCAATATTGTGTAACATTATTCGAGGCGTACCAATTGAGATGATATTTAATGCATACAAATGGTCCTGAGAAATAAAGACACATTAATTATATATTAAATGATAATCTATTTGCTTAAGATAGAAGGCGGTGTAAAGTGTGGTTCCTCTAGCTGCTTTTATCCAAGAGCGTGATACAAGCGAATCGACATATTTTGGAATAGTGAAAATATTATCACTTTGTAGACTAGGTATGTAAGTTAATGGATGTAAGAGAGTAAGTAAGACATAAACCCGGCGTTCCCATGCTAGGGGGATGTCCCGACTTAGTTCAATAAGTACGCCACTATACCTCTGAGGTAATCTATGTGGTACCGAGCCAGTCAAGTCGGAAATTGCACTCCTTCCATTCCTTCTGAGAGTATACCTGGAGGTAAGCCGTATATTCAGGACTTAATGCAAAGAATGAACTAAAGAGTAGAGGAATCAAGCATCTGTTCGATGACAAACAATCTTTTATTACAAACTGTATTCAAAATAAATTCAGTAAACAACACCATGACAATATTCCCATTAACTTCCGTATTCGAAGATCTGCTTACATGTACAAATTTGCAAAAGCATATATAATGAAATTTGCTAACTTTTTAGTGTGTATCATTACGTTGACAGAAATAAAGTAATCTAGTTAATTCAAAAATAAGAACATTTAGTTACGTGCCGTAAAATTTTAGCTGATTGATATCCTTAGATATATTGTAATTTCATTTTTCGCTTTGTGGAATAATATTTTATCTGATTTTATAAATTATCTATACTTAGTAAAAGCTATTACTTGATAGTATTTGGAATGAATTGTTAGTGAATTAAATGTAAATACTACTTGTTTACGAAAAGATTCTTCCTATCTATCTACGATTGCTGTGTAATTAGATAATGCCAAAAAGTTGATAATCTGGCTAACGAATAACAGGTGATAGAATTGATCTCTACATAGTATATGCGTGTCTATATGTACATATCACTGTCGGAACATGAGCTATTGCGAGAGATTTCAGACTTAATATCTAAACACTGATTCAAACTAGACAGAAAAATATCATGGTACGTATGATTCCATAAAGGTGGTCTTCTTGTACAGAAGAGTATCCAACTTCAGCACCCTATTTGTCATAACGTAATTGTTTTATCCGTTGTGAGATAATTTGAGGCCAGTCTACATCTTATAAGCGACTCACCATACGAGAGAATTTTTAATCAGCTTGGCGTTCCACTCTTAGATCGAAGGATAACAACGAGAGATTACCTCTACTTGTATTACTTATGTATGCATTGTTTTACATATGTGATTAGTCGGCCATTGGTTAGAAGATGCTCTACACACCCGCCAAACTTATTGCTGTGGATTGTTTCACGCTCGCGCTATGAGTATATGTAGTCAACAATATATCTAAAAATATTCATAAAAAAACCTTAACGTGAAATTCAACCTTGGTGTTAGGGTTCGTCACTTCCCCAATCAATGTAACATGAAAATAGTTTTAATGAGCGATCATAAGATCTGGTCAATTGTTTATAATAATGATAGGGCGCTATTCTATCTATGTTTATATGGGGCACTAACTCTATCATTGATTTCAATATGCAGGACTGCATCTTCATTTGTTCTTATATGTAGATCGCCTGTATTTAGCATATTATTGAAGTCGCTGATCTCCCTTCGCTATATTATGAAGGCGCTATCTTCCCTGTTTATATTTGATATATCCCAAAGAAGTGCTATCGCATTCCTTATATGTTATGTATGACGAGCTCATCATCATGCCATTAGTTTGTACACATATGCGAGCGTTCATCTTTCTATACTTTTGTTGGATATACTGAAGCTCATGTTATTGTTTATATGAGAAGCTGTATTGTTTATATGAGGCGCTATTTCCTTTTTTTATTGAGACACTTAACATTGGACGTATCTTTTAAATTATGACGCGCGTCATCATCTTGTTGTTTATATGAGACAGCTGTTAATGTTATATGAGGCGCATCTTCACTTGGTCTTATTATGAGGCACTTATCTTCATTGTTTAGATTAATGAACGACTATGCTGTCCTTGTTTACTAATGAGGCACTGTATTGTTTATTGATGAGGCACTTATTTCTAACTTCCTTTGGCATATATACGTGAGGCGTATTCTTCAATATCGTTTTCTCTCATGAGTATGCTATTCTTCCTTAGTATTTATGAGGCTGCTGATCTTGCCTGTTTTATATGAGGCGCTGATCTTTTTCACTTTGTATTATATCGAGAGCCTAATCAATCTACCTTGTGCATAAATGAGTGCCGTCGCTATATATACCTTTCTTTCATATAGCATGGTTGATTCTGTCCTATTGGTTTTATAGAGGCCATCTTTCCTGTTATATGAGCGATACGCGCATATGTTACGCATTCTTTGACTAGTATGATGGCGCTAGTCGTGATCTCCTTTTTTGTTTCTATGTAAGAAGACGTCCGAGCGTGTACCTTAAGACGTGACTATAATAAGTCCATTGTTATAATGAGGCGCTAATAAATATTGTATGTGTTTAGATCCAGGGGCGAGTATTTATTCCATTGATCGAATATCAATCGAATGTGAAGACTTAACATCTCTATCCTTTGTTCTGATACAAAATGAAGGCTCGTCTAATTTCCGTGGTTTATTCGGAATGCGCTTATAAATCATCTCCACATTACAGAATTGCAGGCGCTCAACTTCCTTGTTTAATGATTGAAGGACGCTATTCCTCTTGTTGATTGTTATGAAGATTGCTTGCGCAAATCTCATGATCTGTTTTTTATATGAAGGAGCTGCGTAACCTATGACCTTGCTTTTCTAACTGAAGTGTATGCACTAAACCTTCTTGTTTACTGAAGTGCTGTACTTAGTTTATTCTGAAGAGCTATCTTACCTTGATTTTATCTATTGATGTAGTAGTTTGTTTTATGAGCCGGCTACTAAGTCTTTTAAATTAGAGTTACCTTCAATATAAGGGTCGCAATCTTTCCTGGTTCTAGCGTGAGGAGGCGACATATCTTCCTGTTTTAAATACGAGCCGCTATCGTCCTTTGTGTTTATATGAAGGCCTAATCTTCCTTGTTTATATAGCCGCTATCCTTCCTTGTTTTACTATGAGGCGCTATCTTCTCTTGTTTATAAATAAGAACGTATTCTTCTGTTTAATGAGCTACTATCTTACGTATTGACCGTTCGCTAATTTTACATGATTATATGAAGCAGCTATTCTTCTTGTTTTATAAATGACGGTAAGCTGATCTATCTTGTTATATGGCAATTTATTCCTTGTTTATTTATATATGCAACGGCAACTATCTTATCCTTTGTTTATCTGAGGCATCTACCTCATTCTGATAATATGAAGGCATTATTCTTGATACTAGGATAAGAATATGATGGACTATCATTCCTTGTTTTACTATTTGAGGCTCGCTATCTACGCTTGATATTGTACTATAGTAGTAATCCCTGAACTCTAAGCACATTGAGGTGTTATAATATGAGGTGCGAACTATTTTCTTCGATGTGTTTTATATGATGACAATTATTCGTCACTTGTTTTATCTCGAGTGCTTTTAATCTTGTATACCTTGTTTATATGAGCGCGATTTATATCCAGTGTATATTTATCATGAGGCATCTATTTGTCATTATGTTGTAGATGAGGCCGTTAATTTCCCCTTGTTTAGAGTGAGCCATGCACTCTATCATCTTGTTTAAATGATGGTCACTCTTTACCTGTCCTTTATGAGAGCTCACTATCTTCTGTTTATATGATTTGCTGATCTATCATGTTTAATGATTGCAAGGTGCTGATTCTTGTTATATGAGGCGCATATCTTCCTTGTTTATTATGAGGTGCTGATAAATTGCAAATCACATGAGACGCTCATATCGTTATCTATTGTTGTTTAATATATAGGCTAGCTCGAGTTTTGTTTAGTAGTGACGGTCTAATCTATCCTTGTTTGACGTGAGGCGCTATCGCTTGAGTCTTTTATTCCGTTAGGTGCTATGCCTGTTGAGTTTTATTTGATAGATATCTTCGGCTTGAATTATATTTAGAGATTGTGTACTTTATCGTTTACAATGTCTATCCGTCTATACTATCACTTCTTTATTCTCAATTTATGACGCTATCTTCCCATTGTTGCAACGAAGACTGTCGTGTATGTCTTCTCTTATAACGATACGCGCACACCGTAATTGTCTTTTCATCGTCGCAACCCAAAACTCGAAGGCGTCAAGTGAGCTATTCTGTTCGTGCTTGTTGTCTCGTCGTAACTGACTGTCTGTCCAGTAAACTTTTATTATTATAACATTTTTATAAGACTTCTATTTCCCATGTAGCACACCTTGGTGACGAAAGTTTCAAGACAACCTAAATTTGGTACACGAAGTTAATGAATATCTCTTCTGTTATCGCAGAGTTTCGATTAGCTAAAATGAGGAGAACCAAGCTACAGTCTAAAAGTGGGGATATAATGGCCCAACAGAGATAAAAATGACCGAAAAAATCGGAGTTGATCCATTAGACATTTCTCTGATAAGAATATCTATAATCATCGTCATAAGAACGGTCAAGAAGAGCACCACAATAAGGTTCAGGCAAAACATGCGAAATGTATTACTATGCACAACGCGTTGCACTCTAGAGATATCAGGAGAGAGTTTCAAGGTATTTATATGCAGTATGCACTGACCCCACAAGGGGTCCAGAAGGGGGCCCAAATGAGTGGAGGAAGTCTAGTTTTTTACCCATATGATTATACCTATGGGGACTCTGCTTAAACACTACCACCAGCGAACCGCTGAGGTACGCAATGCATGAAATGTTATTATCTTGTAGATACTATGCGTAGATAATAGATGCGAGGATATCAAACCGATTGTTCTAATGAGTTCAACCCCATATGCGAGTAATCGGTGGTGTGAGCATAACAATACGGGGCACTCATCCATTTTACCACTGATAGAGGGATTTATATTATGAATAACAGCGAGTAACAAAACTATGCATAAATATAATGCACTCTCAATTCTGCTCAGGGATACCCTTGAGCCAAGGAGAATAAGACCTTCTGTAAAATATTTGTTAATTTATCAATTTTGACGTTATCATCATGACCCCCAGTGGATGAAGGGTAGGGTGAGCCACAGAAAGGATGACTCATGTACCATGTAATATATATCGTGATAACGGGAAGTTTTTTATATACTCAACTGCATATCCTTAACACACTAATTGATACGCCTAGACTCAGACATGTACGGTCCTTTGCCCTGATGCAGCATGCTCTTGGTATAAAATGGAACGTAGTGATATACAAGGTTACGCTAGTGGTACAATGTCTCGTTAGCAGTCATCAACTAACCGTCCTCTTTGATGAGACTATCCAACGACGAGGGATTTAGTGGTTCATGGGAGTGACACGAATGATCATACCAGTGGAATTCACGTTTTCGCGCTAACACTGACTCTGCTACTCCTATAAAATGCAGACAGTGTTACTCACTGAAGGCGGAGTATGGCTCCAATTGGGGCACTTTGTTCGAACCAAATGCATTGTGATTGTATTCTGTAACCACGCTGTTATTTGCTTGGTGTTATACGATAGACACGCTCTATAATGTTTTGGGAAGCTCTTTATTGTGGTCAGGGTTGCTGCTTAACATTCTGATACATGAAGAAAGTGTTAAGTTACATTATCCAAGAAATGTCGAAGACGCCGTGAGCACTGACATGGAAGAGCAGTACGTGCGTAATGTATGCTCGGCAGTGTTGATATACTCTGTTCTACACTGAACTGCGGTGAGCGCAGACAAATCCTGGGCCTTGTCGCAGAGCCCCACCAAAATCTCTGTGTGGCGTACGAAATCTATTCAGAGATGAGCCGGACAATAGAGTTAGGCGAGGAGGTGCTGTGGAGAGTACTATAATAGTATATTTGATGTAGGGAAACTCTGAGAACCCTATGCTTGAATAACCCAGCCACATGAAGAGATGAGAGAGGGGGGGGAGGACAAGTAGGGGAGAGAGTGTTCTCGAAATTATATTATACATGTGACACTTAAACAACGTGTTACTAATGGCGCGCATTCAAGCAGTTTACACTTCTTTCTTCCAATATGGAGTGACTTATTCGAATCTATTGAAGTTGGGTTTATACATGATGTTATTTCACTAGCGACGTTATATAGGTCTTTCGCAACCTGTTTCTTTGTAATATTTTATCCAGCCGCGATTCTGAAAAATCGGGGAGAGGAGCATATTGTTTTTGTCCTGTAGTCTTATCTGTCTTCTAGTCATTACATGTCTGAAACTTTAACTTGACTATAAGCTTTTCTGAGAAGTCTGTAATTACTAGAGGCTTTTAGATATTTCACATGTGTATGTACCTGTTGCACATAGTCTACGTGAGCCTTTCATCGTGGTGAGGATTACCCAAACATTGATCTTTGACTCTGGGTCACGCATCGATTCGATTGTCGAGACAACTTCAAGTGTCATAGATGCATATATTGTCCTTAACACATGATGGAAAACTCCAGCATTGCTTAATATCCACTCATACACAAATCTTTCAAAGCCTTTAGCTTATCAGCGCATCATATACACACTTAATAAACTAGGGTGGCCTGGTTTTTTGATGAATAATATATCTCAGTGATAACTGATCATTTTGTCTAATTATTGAGAAGCAAGAAACTTCTCGCCTGGCGACCCCAACCAACTGTTGGATCTCAACCTTAACTGTTTCGAAACCCTGACATAGGTTTGACCGTTATTCTCTTCTCAAAAAGTTAACCTTAGCTATAATGCTTTGAATGACAGTAAGGCCTAAACAAAGGGCTTGATAGGTTTCACAAGTTCATGACAGTATTCATAAAATGTGATCATGTACACATTTTATCTCTCATTATGTGGGATATAGCGAAGATAACTTTGACACTGTATACTTATGGACTGTAAAAGTTTGACTCTATTCATCACATGATAAGTTTTAACCTTAACGACCTGTAACTATTGCATAAGACACTGAATCTTACTCGGATTTCTTGCAAAATTTTTCTACTAGTTGTTTGTTGTCTTTATTACGTCATGAGCTACCTAATGCGATCCACTATGTGGCTGTACTATAATTAAGTATCTTGTTCACATCTCTGACCTTGGAAGTTTGACTTACTCATGTCATTAATAAAGCTATAAAATCACCATTGCTATAACTTTTGGAAATTAGTAATAAAATAGTGGTTCTTTTAATATTTCTACTGGTATGTGTCTTGTATGACCAGACCTTCGGTGGTGTCAAAAAGTTATGTGATAATTCCTCTGACCTTGAGATTTTGAACGTTTGAGAGCCTAGACTTATTTTGAAATACTTGTAATTCGTATGCTTATAACTTTATTGAATTGCAAGAGTTAGGGGACTTTCATATTCTTAACACATGTTGGCTAATATCGCGTCATTAGACGAGGTCTATTTATCTGGATACAACTATATACAAAATGTTTCGCCCCTAAATTTATAGATCATTCTGAACATTGAGGGGCGGTAATCTTGTTGATATTGAGAGATAAGGGATAAAAACTGACAATACTATGTAGTCACACGAGTGTCATAATCCTTATTGTAAAGCCCCTTCCAATGCATGGCTGGAATAATGGGGGGCATTCCGATGTGATTCACAAAACACAACAGTCTATGTTTTTTGTATCTGTTTTTATATCAATTCTGTTGAGTTGAATGTGCAATATTCTAATAATGAGATTATAGTGTATATTGTAGTTCATATTTTTTGTATTCATGGTGGTCAATAAATCACTTCTGCTGTGGTTATTGATTAATTAAACTACAATGTGACTGAAAATTGTGAGTGTAGGTTTTTCTACTTCATTCATGGTTGATTTAAGTTACATGAGGATGGAGCTAACCGCTTAATAGTAGGATATTATGAGTCAAATATCTACATTTATCACATATTGTGTTGCTTTTATATGTATATGCATGTCGAGAGTGGCACACATATTTATTATATCGTTCAAACCATGTAAGCCGGTTTTTTTCTCTGGAGAGAGGTGTAGCTGTGAATTAGGAGGCCGGATCTGCACATGGTGACTTTAGCGAATGAGATAACTAACTTGATTTGTGCCCTCATACTGTAGGGGTCGAGGATACCTGGAGAGCGTGATAGTTGCTAACAGGATAAGGGAGTAGGATGCCACTTCAAACATACGTATTAACGTAATGATCTCTGTTCTCCAAGGCCACGCCCACCCACAATACACAATAGTTACGGCTTAAATGGCAACGTAATAGGTATGGTGGATACACACGTCACGTGAAATCACTGTAAAATGTTAGCTACAGGTGTTGACTGATTTGTGTCCATATCCCTTTGTGTAGAGCTAGGCTTCGTTGTTAGGTAAGGCTAGAGGAGTCGTGAGCCAAAAACTGACCGTAGTGGTAGTTCAATAAACAATTTGATTGCGTGTGTACTCTTGGTATGTGTTATACTCTATATTAGTTGAGGAGCGGACCTGTGAATCTCGTCATAGTCGATATTGTGATTGTCGGTGACTCTGATTCATAATACAGATTGATTGGTGACTGTGAATTGTCAATTCATAATGTATTTGGGAGTAATGTGATGTCAATAGTGTTGTGGTTTTGGGTACTAGAGCTATACAAAATCAATTGAGATTCAGTTATACGTGGACTGAACTCAGTGTGATTCAGCACGCTAAGTGTCACTGGTGAGGCAGTATGATGTGATTCGTTTAGCCTGGTAGCTAGATTTAACTAACTGATGTCAATATGCATTTTTATGAAAGTAGCTATCAAATATCATATCCATTAGTTTTATATAGTCTTAAGAGTTTAAACAACTGTCCTCTTCATTGGTTAACGGCCTAGATACAGGTCAGTCCATTGCCGATCATGAGTCTAAAGCAGTTAAAAATTTTCAAAGATTCGACTAAGAAATGCAGATATCCCTGGCATCATCCATCTGCACCGATGACGTGATATTTGTCATTATCAAGAGAATAATATATTGGCAAGTAGGAAAGGAAAGTAGAGATTCCTTGGCGAGATTAACTATATATATACAGTACTCGGAAGGGACACTCATGTCACCGCTAACTATGAAAACTGCCTAATTCTCCCCTCGTATGAGATGAGCTATAATGATACTAAATATTGAATGTTGATGATATATACTCCAACTTGTGCCATTCTAATTAGTATATCTCACATCACCGATTCCACCCAATACTATTTCATACACTCATGGACACTTCTGACATCACCATCACTATACTCAACACAATCGAAGAACGTGATAATATAAAAGAACACTTTTATCTACACTCTACTCTACACATCGCCATGGTCGGACTGTAATTTGAACGGCACACATCGACCAACCTAGGGGCTTTGAGAGCGAGAGAGATCGAGAACTCTGGAGATTCACAGTGAAACGTAGGTTTCTATATAACATTTTAAGTTAGGAGAGTATTCTCTAGATCATCTATGTGTAAATCAATTGAAGATATTTATGTTTTCTCTTGTTTCAAAATACATATTAATTTATAGCTTATTCTTGTCGTATATCATATAAAAGAGAGTTTTAAAATATACACATGAGCATTAATTGTTGAATTGAAATTTTTGTAATCCAAGTACCATATATGGTGGAGGAGCATTTGCTGTTGTAATCTCATACTAATCATTTATCAGTATGGTAATGTACGAGACAAGGTGTTTTTTGACATTATACAAAGGATCGTTTCAACATACATCTAACAATCTTTCACAAGTGCTCAGATAGTATCATTCTAATTTTCAGTAGGACCAATATATGCTAAAACAATTCGGAGCTCAAGGATCTATTTGGCAAAAACTTGTAGATATAGCCTAGCATCAATAGAGATAATACTATATACCATAGTTGAACTCATAAGTGATGAATTTGATAAGATTATAAAGTAATATAGATACGATACACTAAAAACCAGAACCACATGTGCTTTCCTTTTCCTTAAATTTTGAAAGAGTAACGTGTACAATAACCATTCTCGGGTGCCCCTGAAACACTACGGCCGCACAATTTCTGATTTTGTGGACTATATTAAAAAAAAAAATCTCCAGTTTATCAGAACGTCCTCTCAGCGCACCTCGCCCCATATAGAACAGTGATCTAACACTTCTCTTATACTTGCGAGATATTGGTTCTTTCTCAAGGTTGACACTTCATCACGATCACGGAGAGTCGCCAGCGATGGAGCTTGTATCGCCTCTGTCATATATGGACAGATCTTTTTTCGATATAATATCTAACGGTATGGTTTTTTTACATATAAATTTTTGAATGGACTAATACCTGTCTGTCTCAGGCAACTGAGATTCACCAAGTTCATACACTGACATACATGCTATATACTAGAGAGCGATTGACTGACTCGGATAGATACTTATGTTTTTCACAGAATTAGATTTTGGAAATATACACGAGACTATCCACTACACAGTGTCAATAGTATTTTGGCTAGACTAAAAATTTTTTGATGGTAATATGAAGTAATAAACGTAAAATCCTCATTGCTTTATCGTTCGTAAGTATTACCTCTGTGAACTGGCTCCAGAATCGAATATATGGAATGCATAACTCATCAGACGAAGTGACAGATAACGTCTCAGTATTTCGGCAATGCCACCTACTATACACACTCTACGAGACACCAAAGCCTGTCTGAACCCATCTAATGTCAACACAACTGCATTCGATCTGTCACAAAAAAGTGCCTAGTACAAAGAAACTCACATTAACATTTACTGCTACACCTATTACGACCGTGTCAATTTATTTTTCATCAGCCTTATTGGGTATAGGCACATTGGGAACAATCATGACACGTAACAATCATATGTGCTAATAGATAACAAATAACAAGTGTAGACTTGGAAAACTAGTCCATTAGGTGCCTCCTACTTCTCATACGATACTAACAATACGCTCTTCTCTGGTTTCATGATTTGTCTCACTTGTTTGATCATATCCGCTAGTCTATTACTTCTGATTTCCATAGGCTTTCTGCTGATTACTCTCACATATTTCACACTACAGTTTTAGCGGAGGAGCGCCATGGGTAAGAGAGATGACGAAGATTTATGTAGATGGAGTCACATAGTCAATTTCTGAGCAACATACATGCCACATACAATCAGACATAGCAGTCAGACATCGTATCATATACATGTAATGTTATATTTTGTTTTACACTAATCCTCATGCTTTATTCTTTGCTAGAACCCTCACCGTCAAAATTATTAACAAAGTATTTTTCTATCTCGTGAACTAGCACACATAATATATCTGCCTGATTAAAAAAGACTGAAAAATTGAAAGAATGGTAAACCCTCTTTTTATCAGTATAGAGTTCTGTGGAAGGGTGGTTTACTCATGTCTTGCAAACTACTGATCCAACTAGGTATATGATTTCAAATAGACATACTTACGTAGGATTAAGAGGCTCTGGTAGTTTCACTAGCTAGGACAGGTTTGTTCCATTTATCTGATGCTTTTAGTTGTTTATTGGTCTCTCTCATCAATACTGTAGATTTATGCTTTCCATATCTGCATGACGTAAAATAGCTGCTTTCCTTGGATATTCAATATGTGCTTTTAAACAAGGGGTTAAGCAGCCTCATGTGCAAAGAAAAGTTGAATATGTCACATGAGTATGTAAAGGAGTATTTTTCACCAATATTTTACCGAACAAAATATGTTACAGTTGTAAAATCTAATATAATACCGGTTTTATCTTAAAACAAATTACATAAAGTTGAATTATTACTTAATCTATCTGTATTGCTAAACAATACAAATGTGAGGTCAACCAGCATATGGAGTCCTTTGTCTTCCAACGTCTCACAAATGGTGCAGGTGCGTCAACTGAGGTGAATTATCTAAGGGTTTGTGATATGAACACCATCACCTAATGGCTCTAATCCATAATCTTCTCCATCCACTAAGAGTGCCTTTTTCTCTGGCCGCAGAGGTCTTTTTGATTTGCGACACACAACCAAGATCCTATTAATCATTGAAAATATATTAGTTTTATATATTCTATAGATAATACTGTTGCACCTTGTCATCTCGAACTCGTGGGATAATCGTCTCTCAATCGTAAATTGTGATCGAGTAAAAATCTCGCAGTGAATAAATATCTAAGAAAAAAAATGATAGTGTGAGAGAAACAATGAGACTCTAAAGATCTACAGTTAATTAGCCACCGGTATTCTAAGATGTCATGATGGTTATACAGAGAGAGGTAACCAAGAAGCTATGCTAAGCTGATAAACAGAATTGAAATAGCAATTTTTTTTTGTATCTTTAGTCGTCATATCGCGTAGAGAGATATCCGACTATGTATTTTTGTAGATGAAACCAACGGATTGTTCATTTCAGCGTGCTTGCATGTCACATCAATGGCTCATGCGAGACAGAGGCCTGTTGAGCTAGGCACGTTTGTCATAGGTGATAGGCACTAAATTTACCTGCCGCAAAAGGTGCACCCATTGTGGTATTTGGTTCCACCTTACATTGATGGTCTAATGTTGTCCAGGAGGTCAGCAGTGTTATACTTTGCAGTCTAATCTCATTTTGGTTTTGTCTTTTATTATTTTAGCGTGGGGGGCCTCTACGGAGACTTTGAACTAGGATAAAAATGCTCGTGTTTTTGTCATTGTCTAAAACTTACTACATAATATTTTCTAGAACATTTGTAACATTATATGCATCTCTATGAATCATCGATAATCAAACTTGTGCACAATTTTACACTAATGAATGGCTAGATTTTTAAATGGTTATAACTTCGAGACTCAGGATAGAGATATAGTGTAAAATACCACGTGGCAATAAATAAGGAAGTGTACAGACTGTCATAGTTTTGGTGTTATATTGTACTATAACATTGTGATAACAATATGTAAAAAAAAAATGTGCAAAAACCTTAACTAAACACGCTAATTCACTTAATTTTGTTAGTTTCCTAAATTATATTATATTCCAGATTGAACTGACATTTATATACATAAAGTAACTCGGGCTCTTAGTGTTAGTAGATGTGGTTTGCAATGCTGTTATAGTAATAACTACTTATTGTGTACATTTGCAAAATAGAACTTTTTCACATAGATTCTTCAAGGACATAACTCTAACATATTTTATAGATGTCTCGATGTAAGAGTTAACACGTACTTACACTACTTTTATAATGTCACGAAGTAATCACATGATCCAAAGGAGAGTCCATCAAAAGTGTGGCCGTAGTTCAGTTCCCTCTAGGGTTTGTGAGTCTAAGGACTGTCGTGACCAAAACTCAGAAGATTTATGCTGAATCCACTCTCGTTGATCTCGATATAGAGAATGTGAAGGATTAGATTTCCAATATATGTTACTCTCATATCGGTTTATGGCAGACTTCGGAAAATGAGCACAGCCAAAGCGCTAATAGAGGTATTTGATTGGCGACCGTCCCAATACACCGGCTGCGACACGGGAGGTACGTTTATCTGTATACTCAATGCTCTCCTCGATTCGCGGCTTGTCTTTTGCAAAACTGAATCTGGATGGGCGGTGAACGATGATCAGGAATCTCATTCATCGTGACAAAATCAGTTGTACACTCGTGTACAACTTACGCAGAGACATATGCCGTTTAGCTCTTCTCTGACTTGACGAAACACCTTCAGTATGTTATCTCAAAAAATTACCCCTACGGCTCACATTGCCACTCATGTTACGATAACGTGGCAACGTCTGCTACCAGATGTCGGCATACAGACACAACTATTAAAATACAAAATCAATATGTAAATTACTTACGACTTCCTAACTTAGAGCGTGCATAACGAGCGGTGCTCACCGGGCCCAGCCGTCAAATCTAAATTGTGACTATGACGTAATAGTCGCAATGAACGGCATTGAATTTGAGATAAACATAGTATATTGATTGAGTCAATGAGAAAGGGGTACCAAACTACACGGGTTGGTTAGGCTAGTTACCTGTAAATTCTGCTCAGAGTCGGTCCCATAAACATTATGATATAAGCTAAAAGACTTATGCAACGGCTTATATATAGCGATGTGTTCATGGAACTACAGTACCTTTCGAACATAGGTAATAGCGGATTACAGTCACAGAAATGTAAACGCGAGTCGGGTGTCCGTTTCTTTGTTTAATTACTCATACGTCAGAGTCAGAATATAAACGTAGCTGTACACGAAACGATTAAACATGAACCGACAGGTGTAAGGGAACAATCATGTCACCTATATGTAAGTAGACTCTTACGCTGATAGTTTTCAGATTGTTAATCTAACATATACCCAACGGTCATGTAATACCGCGAAGCTTTCAGCGCGGCTTTAGTTGTGGTGCTTGCCGCGAGAGCGGTGATGAATTTAGTTACGTTTAGATCTTGGTTGCAGCGCAACAGGCTTGGTTTGCCTCAGATTTGTGGAAGTTACGCGCTTATATTGATGCTGTCTTTTTATACACAGGCGGAGAATAACCCACTATTGTCACTCGGGAAAATATCCAGTCATTACCCAAGATACCTGTGTCACTACATAATCAGAATTTTGGTGTCAGTTGTGACTAGCAATTTTCAGTGTAAAATGGCAACGTTAGAACACATGGAGTCATTATCAATCATCTCATAGCGCTAGTATACACATCTAGCATAGCACTACAACTTACTGCGAAAACTGTCTCCATAGACTATATCTATCATTGAAAATGTGCATTTACGCGATTCCCCCCAAACAACTCAATCATGTGATATTAGTGCAAGTTTAATTGCTCGATCTTTGCAGGCTCACAAGACATATGTACACCGTTGTCGATACTTTTAATACTCTTCAACTAAGCTAAATATACTCCACCCTACTCAGTGTCCGGTCTTATGTCAGAGTTATGATTAGTTCGAGTGCAGTAAAAAATATTTCCTCGTTTTTGAGCGGAGACCTAAAGATAAAGTTTCTGTCTCATTATGTTCTCAAGGGTTCATTACGATAATGTGTTGATTGAGTATACACATGAATAGAATATATTGCAATAAGGATATTAAATTGTTATACAACATTTCACCTCACGTCTATACATCAGCTTGTCAACACACTAGCCTAATCGGAGTCCAATAATTAGACAAAAACCATGATATTAAACGCCATCTTTCTTGTCAATCCCACGCCGATAGAGTGTATACCTTCGAGCTTACTATCACCCTATTATATCTCAATTTAGGATGCCTAGATCGTACTCTGATGACAATCTGTTAAGAGTTTGGAATGAGACATAATTGCACCAAAAAGTAGATCTCTCAGCGTCGTTTCTTTAATAGTAAACAAACTATTCGATTAGTCATGGACAAACATCTAGTTGTGCGTGACTGAAATTTTGTCGATACGATAGCATTCTGCGGGTGGATCGAAACATATAGCAACATACAGGTCTGGCACGACGAGATAAGTTTCTTCTAAAACGATATTGATAGTAAAACCTCGAAAACATTATTATCACCCAGAAGTTTTGAAATATAATACAGCGAAGGAGGTAAGGGGTTCACCACTCACCTTCTCTTGAAGACGATGTTGTATAGGATCAAAAGGGTTAATGTTGCTCTATACTCACGTGAATCTCACTGTCTTTTGTGTCGATTGTTACCGGATGTATACTCCCACGTAAAATCGGATCATACGCGATACACTCATTCGGGCAATTCGTCATGAGAGCCAATTTGATGAATGCTGGGACTCGACCAGAGGGATCAAGGTGCCAAGTGGTTTATTATCGCACATCTCATTGCAAAGTTATAAATACTTTTTCATAATAAAAGCGCACTGTAATTTGTACGAAGCACTATTGTCCCTAACATAGATTATACTCTGAAGTAATCGTTTAGCTATGAATTACACGTATGCAGTACAGTGGGCTTGGTAGTTTCTCTTCTGATTCTGCTGGACAACATCCTTTCGCCAGTCTCTTCGAGTGCATTTTGATTTCAACAGGATTGAAAGTACTTGTTTGAAATATGCAGAAGGCTTCTCTGCAAAGCTAGTTTATCTTCAACGTTCGTGGAATTGTTACACAGCGAAATTTCAAGTGAAGTATGAGCCCACGCTATATTGTGCCAATACAATCGTACTTTACGCTTGGAGCGCTGCGTTATCTTCTTCTCTTCGAGGTACTTTGTCATTGTACTTTTTGATGTGAGTCAGTTCATCTAATGCAGAAAAGTTCGTAGTTTTCCTCAGACACAAGTTGCGACTTCTGTTCCTATGCATTGATAAAAAAGAAAGATACCAATACTCAAGAGCGTGATCTATTGCTCTATCTCACTATTATTGTGTATTAACATTCTGGCACCGCGTCGGAAAAATTTCTAACAGTAGAACTCAAACCTACTGTGTTTTTCGATATATTGATGGCGTTCTTAATATACTCAATATACGATGAGACATCTCCGTAATTCATTTTGTATACTAAGGCATCCGGGTTTTCAATATTTTTATGACAGACCCCACGACGAACTTGCAATATCGCTAAAATAATTCTACAACTACATCGATCAATTCAAAAGCTTCCCTGATCTGTCTATTAAGGACTGGCTTGCTAATGTGCTCCTTCAGACTGTTTCACCCATTGGGAATATTAATTAAGAAAATTCGCATTATGTGATATTAACACTGACCGCACATATCGTAATGATGCTAGCATCAATGACAAATCCTTTTATCTGACATCTCTCAAAGCATGGGCAAACGTGCCGGAATAGCTAGTACTGTTGGCGAGCACGCACTCTATACGGACCTTGTCAATTCAATGCTCTCCTCCTATAGGAATAATAGTATGACAAGACTCAGTGCAATATAGTAATACGTTTCGATGAGTCATTCTTGCAGTAATGATTGTGATGTAGTCACTCAACGCAATCTTAATATTGATCACGAAACGCATATCGTGATGTCGTTGTTTTCTGTTCGTACTCTTGTAGCCCGATTTTCTCGTTCCTTACTTTACCTGAAACTCTGATGGCAGCGGATCTGAACTTTTCATCGAGAAAACACTTTGTTAATATGGTTTGTCATGGTTGTGTGATTCATGGTAAGCAGCTCTGGTTTTTAACATATGTGCGAGCACTGTATCAAGAACTGTGAGACCTGACTATGGTCGTCAACGTTCTTTCTTTGCAAGCGAGATTTTAGTTATATAGCTTTTACCAATATGGACAGAAACTTGATAACTGCGTGTCCTAGAAAGTCGCTTGTCTTTTCGATATATACAGAGTCTTTGTGAAACGCTGTTCCGTTCCGATTAACCTCATACTCCACAAAGCAACAATCTCACTAGATTTGTGTATTAGGAGTTTGTGGTCGTTATTCTTACCTGTAATTGCACAAGGACTATGGAGGTCCTTTCTACTCCGGGTTGGAACTGGTAGATCTGTTTACCTACTCCTTGGAGTTTGTCATAATGCATTTCGAAGTGAGGGACAATGAGAATGTACAACCTTCTCACAGACTACTCTTTCGCTTCTGTGGATCCACGGTTGAAATACGACCACCTTCGCATGCGTGACACGCTTTTCATGCCGTTTGGAAAAAGTGTTCCTGAGTGCGTTACTACGATGTCTTTGCTCAACTGCTTCTTTGGTACATTTGTATCGCTAGTTCTGCACTTTTCTCGAAGACTTACCGCAACGATTTGACTTGCTACTTTCGTTATCTTTGCGCTCTCTGAGCCATACAAAGTTTCTAATCGTATTTGCGTACGTTTTTGTATCTTGTTCGGAGTCAGTCTAATCTGGAAAAAGCAATCTAGCAAATGCCCTCTTGCTTCTCACGAAAAATCTACCCAATGACATCTTTACTATTTTAATTGTTTCTTCATTGGTGAGTCCAATTGATATAATTGAAGTTTGTTGGTGGGCCAATGCCTTGCCTCATTGTGGGAAGAGATCACACCTATACCTCAGGGTGTTAGTATGCTCAGAGAAAATGTACTTAATGAAAAGGTGTTGATGATATACCAGTTGACACCTTTTGGAAGTGTTTTTTTCAGCCTTTAACCCTAATAGAGCTCACAGTCAATTTTACAGAAACTGCCATCTTAAACAAACTTCCCTTCACAAGATGTCATACAACGTACAAGTCGTTCTTAACCTTAATGATCGCCAAAAAATATGCTTGCATATTTCCACTAAACTATTGGTACAATTCTCTGCATAAAATCTTACCACATGCACAAAAGACTGTAACAAAGTAGAGAGGAAGAATTTTACATGATTCTAAGTGTTGCCCGCGGCCAATCAGATATACGAATCAATAGATTCTATTTATATGGAGATGAATCACAAAAATAAAAGGATAGTGCCATAAATATTTTGAATTCAAAATGCTTCAAACATTTTCCTCTTTATATTGACAGGAAGTATACGTATGTGACGAGAAGTTAATCTGCGAGTCTCTGACAGCAGCAGGAGATCCAATCGTACTTCTATCTTGTCTATGTCAAAGAGCGATCGATTCTCTGTGCGAATTAGCATGAAATATGATAATCCTACAGCCCCACTTCACCGGTTAAATATCTATCAGATTGTTCGTAGATAAGGTTACCAGCTCATCTAGCGTAGCTCGAGAAACACACTCTGTCTAATACAAATGAGACCAGACTTGGTCTTAGTGATGTTTGCTGCGATTACGAGCTCAGCGCTAAAGTCGTCGCATAATTATTGTAGCGTTTCTTATCAAAGACCTTTGGATTTTAACGCGAGACCAGACTCTATTAAATAATCTCTTGAAAAAATATCTTTTAGATAAACTAGCACGTCCAGAGTCTATACCAAGTACGATAATCTCGAGTTTTAACAGAGTCTAAATATCCTGTTTTTTTTAATATGATAATTTTTTTTTTCTATTTTATCTTTATCCGCTACATGTCTATCAGATCCTGCGAGCCTACTGTCACTTTTGGAAAAAGTTCAATCTATTATGCATTCCAAGTCAACCTGCGACATGTTTAGTCCAAAAGAATTTTTGCGTATATCGGATATGACAAATAATAAATGGAGATTCCAGATCTGAATAACACCGTGGCAAGGCATAAATTATTTTATAATTAGTGTACAGTCAGTACTTGGCGTCTCCGTATTTATCGAACTTCTTTCATTCTACAGACGTCCTCATTCATCGTCAATTACAGCATCGACTCTTTATGCGTCACTGACATGTAATATCTAAGCCTAGCAGAGAAGATTAGGTAAAATCATTCTCTCCACACGTCACCAAATATGCGCGCTTTTCTCTGGCCGTTGCCGAACAAACTGTCTACATCTAGTCTCAGTCTAGAGAGAGTAAAAGCGTCCTATTTTGTCGCAAGAGCTTATCGCACTAACACTGGAGATTTGGCAGACGAACAGTGGAGCGATCCTTCAAGCTTAAATAGTTAAAGTCGCTTTCTATTTTCGACGTCTTTAGTCTCTAGTATATGAATAGTCTAGGGTCAGTCATGCCCTCTGCACATTTTAATGTGTAAACTTTCGCCTAACGGATTAAATTTAATAGAATGATCTCCTCGCAAATTATTGAGTACAAGCATTATTTGATTTGTTCAGAGACTTAGACTCGCATGGATGCTGTCCCAATATATATAAATCGAGTTCGATTGTGGACAATAATTATACTGCTACATAATGGAGCATCACAACTGTAAAGTATGGAAAATTTATTATTTGTTTTACGCGTATGTTACCAAAATCCGCTTTGTTATAAATGTTATCAGAGTGTGACCCAAAGAGAAGCACAGGTCAACGTCTCTATATTAATTTTCTTTATTTGTTTTTTATCCCGTAGACAGTTTCTGTTACAATTCTGGCTTCATATGAATATAAAATAAGTCTGCCACATAAGCGAGCACAATTTTTTGGGAAACAGTGGCCTACAAATTCTCGCACAAAACGTATATTACAATCAAGAACTTAATCCGAATTTTCTTTCTGTGAAGTTATATATAATCTGAACATTTCCTCTGGTCACATTATATATCAATTACTTGTCGTCATGTTTCACCCTTGTAAGTTAACTTCTTTATACCATTCCTAGAAAAAGGAAAAGTTTTCACAGTTTTCTTAAAATTCACAATGAATTTAGAAAAACAACAAAGAGAAATGTACAAAGCATTCTATCACTGGTAATGTCTTTATAATTACGTTAGGGAGCACCAAAGTTAGCAGTTTCATATTTTCCATGTACTTGGTAAGATCTTGATGCGACCCCAGGGAATCATTGTGTTTACAACCGCTACGAAAAAAATATTTCGAAAAAACCAATGTCAAATGCCAACAGATAAGGTTATGTAGATAACGATGAATATTGCTTGTAATCAACAATATAGGTCTTTTTTTATGAAAGACTTAAAATTCTTAAATTTGTACAAAAAATTCCCAACATATGTCATCTGTTTTGCTTAGGAGAACCCTACCACCGTCATAATGACTGACTTGTTTTTTAAAACATAAGGGTGAAAATAAATCAAAATATCTAGGCTTATGGTTTTATGTCACTGTAATTTCAAAGTAAATGCCTTGGATGAGTAGGTTCAGTAGGTTTAGCACGTTGACCACTGAAACTATGGGATTGCAGGCTTAACTGGGTCCATTCCTGAGATAAACCTTCTCTACATAACATGATAAAAGATCCCTCTTGCTCAATAAATCCTTGCAAACATTCACTAGCACGATACTACACAACTGAAGGCAATCACAAATACTTAAAAGTTCTGCAACGAGTGACAAACTAAAAACATATCAGTGATCAGCGTCTATTAAATCTTTTTAGAGTCATCTTTACGTATAAAACCATCGACAATCAATCAATCTTGGCTGACATTAGCCCCCTCCCCCCTTATATCCTATCACAACTTGAGTGTGTGGTGTGTGACTACTATGTAATGAAGTGCCCCCCCCCCCCCCGCCGCGGGCGTTGACCAAACATTAGTTTGCAATTTGAGGTATATATTGTAAATAATTATGGGATAAAAAACAATACACATATTATAGCACGGCGTACGAATCATTTTGCAATAATATTACTACAAAATATAGTTACATGTCATCTGGCCATTGAAGTGATAATGATGACCTTACTTATGGCCAGATACTGCACTTTATGTATCATTGTGGTTCAAATTGAATTCGCTGAAAGCTTTTCCAGAATTTTTTTCCGAGTAGAGCTTTCACTCGGATCCTAATTGCCTGTTGAAAGAAACGCATCAATTATATTAATTATGTCAAAATTTTGACACAAAAAACTAAGAACATGAAAGTCGAATACCTTTACACCATTATATCTCTTTTTATGCCAATACAAGATTTATCATAAATCATCTGTCACTGTTATGGAGAACGATATGGAGAGGTGGGCTGTCAATTTTCTTAACTTGTTTTATTTAACGAAAATGACCGGGGACGTTCCCATCTAGGAGTACAATTTACGTAAACTAAATAATTTAGAAAGACTTGTGAAATTAACAAGATTTTAAGTAAACGCAATCAGATATAAGTTTAATCCAATCTTTTATTCTGTTTATTTTGGAGATGAATGTTACCACATACCCTCCCTGCCACTCTTCTCTGTTCTCCAGTTACTCAAAGATATTATATTTACAAAATTTTATCTTGTATAATATATTCACCCCGACTCAGTATAAGATAACATTGAAATTTGAATGCATTAATAACCATCACACCATTCATATGTACTTTTTATAGAGGAAGGTAGACGAACTTTGTCATTGTTTTTCAAGTTAAATGCTCACATTCCATTGTCAAAATATCAAATAGATAAACTAAACAGTACCTTATGTAGTAACTTGGTGTTTTTTTCAGCTGGCAATGAATAACATTTTCTTATTTAGCCAATGCTTCATCGGGATCACAAACATGTCGGTCATTTTTTTAATTTTCACCAACTGGAAAAAATGGGAAAACGCAAAATAAGTACCCACCGCAGCATAAAGTGAATGCAAATGTACATGTAGATACAAGTCTTTGAGCTTGAAATCAACATTCCATGATAACAACTTCGTCGAAAGACTTTTTTTTACCTACACGTGGCGTGTGTCTAATCAACACTCCCTTCACACGTGGGAAACAGTACCAAATACAGTCAAAATGATGGTAAAGGGATGTTTAGATACCTCGAATAAAACACTATTTTCCACGCGACTTTTCTTGTCTCTCTTGGTATACAAAAACACGTTCTTATTAATCTCTTATGCTAGATATTCCCGCAACCGGGAGATACTCAATCAGCATGAATTGAACGAAATTCATATTTTTCCATGCCCATTGATTTTTTTTATCCACCATTCACCCTGCATATGTATCATGTTTATCTACTTCTTAAATCAGTATTTGATTTTCCTTTTACTGTGCCGTGACGTTTTGCTTAGGAGTTTGCCAAAACATACAACGACCGGTGCTTAATTTTAGTCTTTTTAGGCCCGAGTTATGAACCTGTTCTACAAAAAAGTACATTATATTAGATAAATCACAGTATTGAATCCAACATTGTTATCACAGTTTATCCTCTGTATCCCAGGCACTAAAATTCATTGTCAAATATTCAACGAATATTTTGAAATGGAGTAAAATTTCCCAAAAACATGCAAATTTCCTCGTTTCCTTCTTATAAACTCGACTGTTACTGTGGACACGGGGTCACTTCTCTAAAATAGTGATAACAATATTTTTTCTACAATTCACGTATTACAATATTGAATGATAACATTTATAGTGGACTATTTCAGTGCGTGCCGAATATTTTTGGTCATTACAGAAAAATTGCTCTTAAAACTTAAGTCTGTAAACTTGTAGGAGTGAAAGTCCCCTGTAGACTCCTTCGTAAGTCAAAAGAAGACATAAAGATACTTTGGTCAATAATTATAAAAAAGGGAGTCAAAAGGTGTACTGCTTACCACGGGCAAGGCATGGTGGTGGGTTCGCTTCGGGGCAGGGAAGACCAACTCTGGTAAGAAATTCGAAGGGAGAAGATGTAATCCCTATTCACCGAGTCAAACGAGAGCCCGGTTAGTCAAGTTCATACAAACAAATTCTTTACAGTGGATAAGAACGGACGACACTTTATGTTGACGGGTAAGGAACTTTTGCGTCCAAATAAATTATTTACTTGTTCTAGTTCAGCTTGCACTGTGCATAAGCTGATGCCCGTAATCAAACCGTTATTACATAATCACTGTCTTCGCCACTCAGAGAATATAGGGACAGGTCAAAATTGTGATAAAACTAATTCTTTCATAATAAATTTGCCACTATTTGCTAATGTTCTCTCTGTAGAAAAAATGAAACAGAAAATTTAGTCTGCTTTGTGCTGACGACAAAACGTCCTTTTTAAACTCCATAAATATAAATCATATACGGTTACCAAATTTGAATGCACCAAGATGCGTATTTTCGACAAATTGTATTCTGTCAGTGTGTCTCAACGACCGAAATGTTGGAATCTGAATACATAGAAATTTACCTATCATAAAAGTGAACAACTGAAGTGCCAAGAGACTGGAGTCCAAACAAATACTATATTACATTAATTGGCTCTCAGTATACACTGAACTTAGTAATCATGTAAGTCCCGTCCAAAGTGATTTCCTACAGGATGAATTTTACTGTTACATAACATACATTGATTACAATCATTCAGTTCTCGTATCCATATTATTCAAGCAAAATTTTTTTTATATAGTTTTAAAAAAATGTACATATGCCCTAGCGTAGCTGCCAACATAACATGACATTTATATAGAAAATATCACAAACTGTCTTTTATACCAATTTTTATCACCAATTAACACATACCTAGTCTGATTTTACAAAAGAATTTGCACACATTGCAATTTTGAGGAGGAAATTTAATGTTGAAAATAAGAATTTGTTTTTTGGTTGACTTCTAAACCAAAAGCTGCCAGATCACCATTGGTCATCTAGTGTGGGGTTTGGTTTTTTTTATTGAAAATGTTGCTTTAAAAAAAATTATAGAATCAATCAAATATAGATACTAAATATTAACAATATATTAATAAATAGGATTTTAAGAGAATTTAATTAAATAGCATATAATAATATAGCATTCAAATATTACTTTAAATATTATACTTTGATAAAAAAATAAATCATAAATTCAGTCTAAGCACTAAATGTATATGTATTTACAAAGTTTACATCAAATCTCTTTATGAATTTTTATGATAAAATACTTTTTAGTTTGAAAAATGACTAAGAAGTAAAGACCATCAGAGGAAAAAAGCCTGTAAATTGAAAAAAAAGTCTAATCAATATGAAAATGCCAGGTGCACATCTTCATATGATGAGCAATGAGTGCACATTTTTTCAGAAAAATCTGATAATGTGCTCTAATTTTGTCTACACACAGATGGACAGACAAACCGACATGCTGATTCCAATATACCCCCCAAAACTTCATTTGCAGGGTGGGGTGGGTGTATAATAAGGAGAATCAGGAGTGGCTTGACAGACGAGCTGCTATGGTAAGAAATGACATCACTGATCACTTTATAGAGTACTCATTATCACCCTCTGCTTCTGACAGTGGCGCCCCCTACACACAAGCTTATCTCCACGCGCTGACATTTTAAACACATGTACTTAGCATGTTTAATTCTTAAATAATTGACTTATTATGTCAGGTTTCCAATAACTGAACAAATTAACCCCTGTATGGACACACAAAATCAGTTAAATACCAAACAAATGAATGGTTTCTACTTTGCAAATTATAATCAATGATATCGCCATGGTAATAAAACATCTTCACCTCAATAGATGTGATAATTTTCTGTATGATTGTAAACAAGTGAGGCTTGCCTGGTGTAAACACGGGAGGAACCATTATGGAGGATTTCAATGCAGGCCTTACATCATCTGACCAGCATTGTGGATAGATTTCTTATGGGTAGGTGAAACTTTTGTTAAATTTGAAAACTTTTTCAGTTACATGAACCTAAGAATCCATGTTTCTCTTAGAACAAATGAAGAGAGAAAGGTATTAACATTTATACTGAGAAATCTGAAGTTTTCCAATAACTGCAGTAAAGCACAGCTGGTATTACTATTGCGATAAATCTAATCTCAGTCAAATTTCTCCTCAGAATTTTACCTTAAAATACCACAGTCCTCTGAATTTCTATCAATAAGCCGTAAATATGTGGCAAGGGTTGATATGTATTACCCTCCTATATATAAATAACATATAGAGGGGTATACATATCACCTTGCCACATATTTCGGCTTTTTGATGAAATTCAGAGGCCTGTGAACAATACATTCATAATGTCATCGATATTGTGACATACAAATAGAACTTATAACATGCACAATTTATAATTTTGTGTGAATTTTATTATTTTGACATACAGGCGTGACAGGGTGAATGGGGTTGAAAAACGGCACATCATTGTACAGTCTTGTACTTTACATATGATATTTGAAACGGCAATCTTGTCGTTTAATTATCACATGTTGATGGTTCTGAAAAACAGCATAGCAACTGCCCAGTCTTAATAAAGGGGCATGGACACGTTCTGAGCTAAAAATGTTCAAATTTTAGATTTCCATTTTTAATGTTTACAATGCTCACTTAGGGTATTTCTAATGGTCAGTAAGAATTTGAATGTCATTTGTTGAGTTAGAGAGATACAGCACTTACAATTCTTCACAATGTAAACAAGGCTCGAGCCTTGTTTTTGTTTATATAAAGATTGCTTCACAGAAAATACCATGTTTAAAACAAAATGAGATGTGAGAATCACTAGGAACTGTTTAATTGTGTTCAGAATGAACTTATAATATTAAAAAATCTGCTTTAAACGGAACATATACTAGCATATTCAATGTAGGTAAACAAAAACATGATTCAAGCTTTGTTTACATAGTGATGAATTGTAAGTGCTGTATCTCACTTGTACCTCAACAAATGACGTTCAAATTTTTGCAGACCATTAGAAATACCTTAGTCCAAGCATTGTAAACATTAAAAATGGAAAAATTTGAACATTTTTAACTTCAGAACGTGTCCATGCCCCTTTAAGTAAGAAAAACACACACTAGAGTAAGGAATTTACACAGTAAAATCAAACAGTCTCCAGTGGCAGTAAAACTAGATTGAGTAATTTCCAAGAATAAAGACATTTAAGCAAATGTGTTTAATTTGGCACGTTCAAAAGACTAAAGACGAGAGGTCCAGTCAAAGTTCTCAATGCAGTCTCACACAACAAAAATATTTTCAGCCATTTAGCAAAAACAACACTGCAATATATAAAATTCGAATTTGACCTTTTTAAAAAAAATCACCTAAAATTTCTAACATTCGTGATTCGAAATTTGGAATCGATTTCATTGTATACCACAGACTCTTCAGTCAGGTGGCATATGACCCCGTTGCAAAGCCATATTTAAACTGAAATATGTTTCTATAATGTAAAAATAACTACAGCTCATATTAAGTATTTCCTTGTTTACTCAGCTAAGTTAAGGCTTCCCATAAACTATCAGAGTGCTGAATAAACGACATCACAATTGAAAAGTTCTTACAGTTGCCTGCGAATGTCATGATATTTTGTTATTTGCCAACATTATCAAGTGACATGAAGTAAAGGTGAAACATTTTTTCTTTAATACTAAACCACTCAGAGTCTCCATTTTTGAAGTAAGTATTAAGTAATTTATTTCCAATTTTGGGCCCAGAGGGCATATAAAGAATACAGAGTTCACATACATAAATCATAAAAAGAGCTAAATTATCTAAATGATAGATGAAATAAAATAACAAGGTTATCATATAGAATGTATGAATGTATGAAGTTGATATTCATATTAAATTGTGACTTTGAAATCGACCCTATATCTTCTCCTAATTCTGATCATCACTGCGTTTTAGGAACATCTAATTCAGTGGCGGATCCAGGAATTTCAGAACCGGGGGATTACACCCGGCGCGGTATAATTCTCAGGGTCTGGGGATTGTTTTGATGCCCCTTTAACATACCCACTACTGAAGTGGAGAATAAAATACATATTGTACACTATTGCATGTTGACTACAAGTTAAAGCTTGTATGCAGTATTATGCAGTTCAAAATTTACGAAAAACAGCCCCCCCCCCCCCCCCGCCCCCCCCCCATTTAAACGAGGGCACGCGCCCAGTGCGTACGGCCCTGGATCCAATTTGTAATTACATATTCTTAGCGAACCAGCTGAAGAAATGTATAAATTGCAACGATACAGTGCATCGCAATGTCAGAAGTTGATATATACGTATTACATTTTAATATATATCAGAAAGTGATGGGAGCACTTTAAGAGAAACCCCTTCCCGTATATCATAATGATTTCTTGCATTCTGTCGAAAATTGAAAGTACGTATGCCGCGTTGGATGCATTTTAAACCACTTTCCTTTTAACTGAGAAATTGCTCCCATCACTTTTCATTTAATTGAACTTAAAATATTTCTCAAAATGAAAAAGGTCGGCCTGTATTTAGTCTATATTGTTGCAATTTTTCAATTATTACAATGGTTTTTGTTAATTCTGAAATTACAATATCATGTGATAATAATTAAACACTAGTCTTGGTGAAAATGTATGGAAACCAAAAGTCATTTGCCTAGTTCCGAATAGGGTATTTTTAGACTGGGATATCATCTCTACATTACATGTTTGAAACCATTTTTCCATACCAAAAAAAAAAAAAAATGAATTAATTTGATCTTTTTACTTTAAATATATCACAAAATAGTTCCTGTAAAAATCACCATCTAGTTTTTCTAAGATGGCGAAAAAGACACCTATTTTTGTGCCTTGCAACGATTTTACCAGTTCACAGGGATAGAAAATGCATCTAAAAAAGTATAAAATTTGGATTGAAATAATAGTTTAGAAATTTGATCTTTCATCTGAAGAATCATGCATAATTTATGTGGATCTATAAAACCATTCATACTTTATTCACGTCTTGAAAATGAAGGGGCTTTCAGATTTTTTCAGAAAACAAACATGGCGGATTTTCGGCAAATTAAGCCCTCCCTCTTTCTAAGGAGCTAGCAAAATTCATGCGTTCAGTAAATTAAGAAATTTGAAGAATTATTTAACTGAAGAAGGATTAAAATTCATTATCACTATGTTTTATCTAATAATTTTGCATGAAAAGATAAAGTTTTTACTAATTAAACTTAAATTATTCGGAACTGAAAACCTATTCGCAACTTGACAAATGACTGTCCTATGTATCAATATGAATTTCGATTCACTCTCCGATATTTTTCATTGAATAGTACCCATGTAAAACACTTAAGATTGTTTTATGTATGCTTTTTACTTAATTCTGTATCAGTCGTCTTAATTTAGTTGAGTGTTAAACACGGCAATTACTGGAATCTTTATTATGCACAGGTGGACAACGGTGATCGATAATGACCAGTTGGTCCTACTAAACAGAGTACTTTAGAGT
>CAJDSM010019361.1:6886-28863 GCA_903981925.1 Ostrea lurida
AGTGTGCTACTTAGCGTATTTTACATACTGAAACTGATCTGCTGCGTGATCTGATCACGTGCTAGTAGTAGGTGGTGATATCAACATTATCTAAGATACCACCCGCCAAGTATCAATCAAGCCGTGATGTTTTACTATGGACACAATTACTTCCAGTTAGTGGCCCCTTAGAGCATTATACAAAACAAACAAATCGTGCAGTTAAAATCTTTTACAACAGTTGAGCAGCATCAACGGACAATGCATGAAAGTAGATCTAACAATTCTTGTATTTCCTATACAATCTCAGTTGATATTTAGGTTTCTCCTTGAGGCAAAAGATGAGGTTCAAGAATAAAAGAAGGGGGTCATTAACATGAGTTAGTCATAGCATAAGTGGACGGACATAGAAATAAATAATAGATTTCTGAGGTTTTCGTTATTCATTATCTCACGATCTTACTCACCAAGTTCTTTTCTGTAACATCTGCTCCATTTTGTAAAAGTAACTTTTGGACCACGTGGTTTCTATTTTTAGCTGCTTTAATTAGAGGTGTTGATCCATCTTTCTGAAAATCATGAAAATAATCGGTTTACATGTGTGTATATATTATAATTTTTGGTATAAATGTCATTCTTTGAATTTTTATCAGAATTATTAGATTTTGCGACTCTTCCTACCTGAAATCACATAAATTACCATTAAAACGACGATATATCATGATACCCTCGTGTTAACGTCCTACGTTCTTTATTAATTTCTAAATTAACTGCTCGGTCGATTTTTGATATGTTATCAAAATATACATAATTAATTGATTATAACCAAAAAAATCTTTGTTGCTATTTGTTTGAGGTTTATTTTTATTACGACTGGACTATTTCTGGGGGTCATTGGAATCTAAAATCTTAAAGAGACCAGGAAAAATTGAATCCTATCAGAAACATGGAGTTCATCGATCAGTTTTGGGCAGCCATTTTTTAACATTTGTACACTGGAGATTCTTGAAGCGTTTCAAGTGTGCGTTTGGTGCGTTTTTGGAAAGAAAAGTGCATGGGTGAAAATAAGAAATACATGTAGAACATCAAAGTACCGAAAATGACAGGAATTGTCATCTTTATGGTATCACAGATTAATTAGGATTTTTACAATTACCCTTAATTCTGAAGTAGAAGTATGACTGTCAATATTGATGGACAAATAGAACCCTTATTGCACACGATTCTTGTGATAGACAAACAGAGCTCTAATCATACATTGTTCTTTCGTGTCAAATAAGGCTAACACAACATTAAATGGAAAGATAAATTATCNGCTATGCAGTTGAGTAGGTAACGTGCTAACTTACTGAGCTACTCAGCTAGATATTTAAAATTGTTATGAATTGACATATAACCCTAATATTGATATTTTCATCCATGTTTCAAACGGAAGTCAGCCATGATGACGATGTAGAGATCTACCTTAATTCTGAAGTAGATGTAGGACTGTCAATATTGATGGACAAATAGAAACCGTTATCATACATAGTTCTTTAAATGGACAAACAGAACCCTTATTGCACATGGTTCTTGTGAAAGACAAACAGAACACATAATCATACATTGTTCTTTCGTGTCAAATAATGCAAACACAACATTAAATGGAAAGATAAATTATCAAACCCTACGAGATCAATCGAAAATGATCAACAACGAAAACCACGAGTTAGCTCACCGCTCGACAGTTGACGCACGTGCCCTGCGATATCAGCGTCTCTATCATCTTAGTTTGACCCTTGTCCACGGCCTGGAAGAACTGCTTCTCCTTTGACGTCATCTCCGGTAGAATACTGAATCTTCTTCTGTACGTAGATAAAGAATAATGGCGACGCTTCATGATTAGAAAATGCTATGTTACTTAACATCTATTCCTCATGCTAATCAGGGTGCTTTCTACAGTCTTATGCTTAAAAATCTNGAGAATAATGGCGACGCTTCATGATTAGAGAATGCTATGTTACTTAACATCTATTTCTCATGCTAATCAGAGTGCTTTCTACAGTCTTATGCTTAAAAATCTCTGCTAGTCAGTAAAACTCGAGAACAATATTCTCGTTGAAAAAAAAGTGCACAATTCTAATCGAAATCTTGCAAGTTATCACTCTTTATCGCTTCAGCATTTGATAAACCAAAGNTAAAACTCGAGAACAATATTCTCCTCGTTGAAAAAAAAAATTACACAATTCTAATCGAAATCTTGCAAGTTATCGCCCTTTATCGCTTCAGCATTTGATAAACCAAAGACTTTGATATCAAATTTAACGGATTTGTGTATATAAATGCTATTATTTGACAGCTTCCGCTTTAGGGGGGAAATCCGAATCTTGAAACTAACTTGACCTTAAGGTATACTTACAAAGTCCAGAGCAAGTTATCTCGGCCCAGGTAAATAATGAATGGCGACGAAATTTTTGTTAATCAGAGTCTGTGAAAAGCTAATAAAATCAATAAAAGACAAATTTTAACCCACTATCCTTGAGCAGCGAGATTTAAAGAATGCAATTTAAGATCAATGTAAAGTGCGTGCAGATTGCTTAACGCTTACCGTTTGTTCCAACCCCTCCATTAATATCCCTGGTTATCGAATGTCTCGCACCGCGGTGAAGTGCCATCCCGGGGTCTCATTGACGTTGAATCTTGAGACAATCCTTGGTTACCCGGTCTCCAAAACCCGATGATCTCCCTTGTTCTGATAGAAGACAACATGCACACTGATCACAAGATTTAAATTGCCTTCTCCTTGGAAGTTTTAAAAGAGAACTTATGTAATTTGCTACAAATAAAAGCGTCTGGGCTTTAACGTTAAATGGAAATATGGAGTTTAACTTTAAAATTCGTTTGGCGTGACACTCACAGGATATTTTTGCGTGCATATACTGTAAATAATAGTTTCTTCATTAAAACTCTTTGATATCTACAGTCCGTTTAAATGCTTCTATTGGTGTCTAATGCCCTATTATTTATGGATGTGTATTCGTGAACAATCACCCATTCACGAGCGGAATATCACCTACAAAATATAAAGATTTAAATGTGACATCCACATAGACTTTAAGTAAATACAACGAAGATTACACGCCTGTCCGGGGCTGGAATGCATTATCGACCGAGAGTAGATCGCAAATTTGGAACTCACCGATAGACACCAAATCATTTTTTTTCTGATCTTGGCAACCAGGACGCCGATTCTGCGCAGTCCGCCACTCAAAGTTCCTGAACATTGAACGGGAAAAGAGACATGGGTGCTGGTTAGATCAGGAACTCGTAAAATGGGGTATGTGTCGTATTTATCGATAAGACATTTCATGTAAAAATGCGTACTGTCGTGGTTTTACATTAGTTTAACTTTGTGTTATCAGGAAGCTCTATGCTTTTCTTTCCGGAAGAGACAAGCTCTTAAGTGTTGTGACGAGTGTACCATATCCTAATTATTAACAAATGGTGTCAACTCCGTGTCAATTTGCAAGTGATTGTCAGTGTTGTTGAATATTTAATTTCATTTTCAAATTAAATGCTAAATGTCGAGCACTTTAATATTTTGCTCAACTGTTGCATTAAGATATTAGTAATTATGTTTCCACCATATTTAAAATATTCTCTATCAGTTATGAAAAACATCCTGTTGCTGTAAAAGATTTTAAGTTGTCAGCATAAGATTTATTTCATATTCAGGAGTGATAGAGGGGTTGCATTCAAATACTCCGTTTTGCGCATTCGACACGAAACGTTAATGCAATCCTCCTCCCTTTTCAGGGTTATAGACAAGACCCCTGGGTATGGCGAGGACGGGATGTACCTGTTTTCCTCCCGCCCGGTCACACCAAGAGACAAAGGCGGAGATATCGTGGTCAAGTTCCAAGCCGTGAGCCGAACACAGCAAACTTTGTCCCACCATTACATCACTGTCAGCTCCAACGATAGATTGTCCCATGTCCGGCGCAGCATCAATGTTCATTTCAAGGAGTACTTCGAAAGAGGATTCATATTCCTGTGTAAGACGAGGGAGATTCTTAGAGCAGACGAGAAAACCACTACTGTATTTGATATTTTACCCAAAATTCCCCAAATGTGCTCGCCGGATCAGGGCAGATCCAAGTCAAAATGGGAACTGCCAATGAAAAACTTCAGATACCCGGATGTGGAATACAAAAGGGTAAGTTACACGAAATCAATTTTCAAGTTCCGTTTGGTTACTTTGTTTTCATAATTACATGAGCCACTGTGTTTTGTTTTTTAAGGTTTTGCATACCTATGATGGTAAGCGCTACATTGTATTGTGCGCGTGCGTAGTTTTTCTGCATGAACGGAGCAAGGTTAGTCACTGGCCTCCTCATGAACTTCGCCAACAACTGTGTGAGAACCTCCTGGAAGGCTTTTCCTTCATACCAACAGATATCATGTCCTGGAAACCAAAGCTCATAGGTAAAGAAACCTGTAGACAACACGATGTTAACTTCGCCTATTTATACGCAAATCACTTCTTTCTACCTCTTTTGGGATCTTTATGAAACTCAGGTTGTATTCTGTTTCAGAGCTAAAAGCAACTATCCTTCACTTAAATGCAGCCTGTGGAAACATAAAAGAATTAGAAGACGCGATTCAGAAATTGCCAAAAACACCCAAAATTGCGGACATTTGCGATGAACGAAATGCAACACCCCTACACTATGCTGCTGAAAACGGAAAATTAGATGCATGTGAAATTCTGATCAATGGGATTGGGAGAGACCAGATATATGCCAAAGACATCAACGGAAGATCCCCATTGCACTGTGCTCTATATAGAAGAAGAAAAGACGTCATTGTATATCTTCTTCAGTTGAACTCGGAGATTCAGGATGTAGATTACTTAGGAAACAACTGCATAGACTTGCTTCTTCTTCAAAGTAGTGTCGATATGGAATATATTGCATCTAATCTGGAAACTGGCTCTCTTGACAGACATCTGCAATTTTATTTGTGCTATCTTATGCTTTATATGCAAAAGGAAACCCATAGTTTTCGGATTGTACAGACACTTCCCGACTATGACATGTTTGACCACGGCTTGCTTGAATTAGGCTGTTCCTTGCTACATTTGTCGTCAAAATTAAGTCCTCAACTATCTGAAGCTTTGTTAGCAAAACATTTTCCAAAGTTTGAAATAAATGTAGAAGGTGATCTACCTTTTCATGCAGCTTGTCAGTGCGGAAATGTCAAACAAATCAACTTGCTCTATGATGAAACGTTTTCGGATGCAGACCTCAATAAAGGTATTCAAATAGCCTTAAGAAATCGTCACTATGGAGCATGCGATGCATTGAAGAAAATTAAAAGCAATTTGTTGCTACACGAAACAACAGTCTGTATGATTATGGAATCACTAAACAAAACATTTGAAGGTTTTCGCAAAGGTGATAAAAAGCGCAAACACGTGGAATTTGTCGCAGAGAAACTGTTACCGTTACTGAATGGTCAAAATGGGGCAGCTGAGCAATATGTTTTTGAAACTGCCTTCCTTGGTCTTTATAAGACATTGTCTCTCCTGAAATCCCTTGGTTTGCCTTTTGACTTGTCCGATGAAATGGGTCGAACACCATTACATGAAGCATGTCAGAAAAATCACAGGGACTGCGTAGATATTCTTTTGAAAGGAGGCGCAAAACCGAACGTTGTGGATTGGCGCGGAGCCACACCCTTGCATTACGCCTGTGAAAAGGGCCACGATGCGATCGTTAAAATATTGTTGCAGTCAGGTCAAAATGTGAACCCGGCGGTACAGGATGACAGTGGAAGAACACCACTGATGACCGCTATTTACAGAAATCAACACAAGGTAGTGAGAATGCTTCTTCAGAACTATTCCACTAAATGCAATTTACAGGCTGTCGACAACTTGGGCCAAAATATTCTTTACTATCTGCCTTCTATCGAAGAGGATTTGGAAGACGTCGTCATACAAAATTTCAAAATAGAAAATTCTGGGCATATGAAGCAAAATAAAGACATTCAACAACATGGGGATAGGACTATTGTATGGAATGGATCTGTTACATTTACTGACTTCTGCATGTTTGAACGCCCGTTCCGTGAACTCAATATGAAAGAAGGCCCGTTCCAATACGACAACAAGCATGAAAAACCTTGGAATGAAGTATGGGCATTTCACAAAAAGACCCTAAAATCGATCGCTAGTCCATCTAAGCAATACAAAAAATGCAAAAAGTGCAATAGAATTATTAAAAGTAAAGCCAAACATGTCTGTTCTGATTACGATTCTGAAAATCGAGAATCACTCGTGACAGTGAAAGCTTTTGAGTTTCATCATCATGAGGACCCGGATATGAGTATTCCACTACAATGTGCTCTAAAATTTGGAAGATTGACAACATTTAAAAAATTGGCCCAGAATTTTCCAAACTTCTTGAAAGATGTGGATAGCCTTCGGAGATCAATCTTATACTTTGCACTTCAGCAATGCTCTGTGAAAGTGATTAAGCCAGTGAAGGATGTCGTGAAACCCAAATCCGATTGCCTGCATCATCTAATGATGTTTGCAAGAAACGGCAAAACATTAGCTGCGCAAAAGGCTATAGAGCATCTTCTGCTTTCGGGTTTATCTACAAGTGATATTCCGGAACCTATGGACGTCACTCATAATTTTTGTGGATATGAGAAAGATACAAAACATCGACGACGGTGTCACTTGAACTGTTACCTAAAAAGTCATCCAGCAATTGAAGCAGCAGTAATATTGCAAAATGTACCCATTTTTAATGCAGTACTCGAAAAGACGAAAGAAGAGCATCTAGGCATTGCTTTACACTTAGCAGTTTATTTTGGACAATGTCGATTCATAGACGCCATTTTGAAGAAAAAGCAGAAACGTGAAACGAGCAAAGATATACAGAAAATGGAGGAAATGTACATTCTTGACATAGCTTGTCGGTCTCCTCACATCAGTGACAAAGTCTTTGAGACTTTATTGAAGTATCTACCTAATATTTTAGAATCTCAAGAAATTTTCACTAGTGACGATTTGTCAGAATTTAGACCTCATATTTGGGAAAACATGAAGCTTCTTAGCATGAATGAAAAAACTACTCTAGCAAAACTTTTATCGACAGGACATCCAGTAAGGACTTTAAATGAAAAAAACACCAAGACACATGACAGATTAAAAATGATTGACAAAGCGGGCTGCCTTCTTGTTCAATCCGGTGTGCAATTGGGTAAATTTGAAATATCAGAAGAATCTGAAGATGGCTATATTCATGGCATATGTGAAGCCCTTTTACCAGCTCTAAAATCTGGCCACTTTAGTTCTGCTGCACTGATGATCCAAAAAGAAGGTCATATTCTATGGCATTGTGCACTTTCAAAAAATAAATGCAATATCCAAAAACGATTCGGTAAGAAATGGGAACCAAAACCCAACAGTGAAAAGGAGTTAATTACGGATCAACATGTTATGATAGACTACATCAAATATGTTCTAACGTTTGCTTGCCAAAAACGAATCCCGGAAAATGTTTTGCAATCTTTGATACAGTCAGGTATGGAGGTGGAAGGCATGCAGGCAACTGATATTCCTGATAAGGAATTTGAATCCACGGAAAGATTGTATGCTCTTAATGGCTGCAAGAGTCCGACAGAAAAGATAATGAGATGTGCGTTAGAAATTCTCACCGGTGGGACATATGAAGGAGAATTAAGCCGCCACAGTACCCGACAATCCTTGTGGACATATGCAAAGAATTACAAAGTTGATGTCCTGCGTTTATTGAAATTTGCACCAGGAGCGGTTACCTGCTTTGGCAGATCAAACATTAAACCTCTTCTTTACTTAATGCTTTCAAAGGAGGAATTAAGATTGCTACGCGATTGTACAATAATGATGAACCTATCGGGTCAGTCTGGTTGTGTCACTTTTCCGTCTGGTACTACACTTCTACATCTGGCATGCTGCACAGCAAATGTTGAATTCGTCAAAATGATGTCGCAGGTAATCTCTTCTTTACTTTCGCTTCAGGTTTTGAGAAACAAACATTAATTTAAGATTTTTGTCAGTAATTTTCTTTTGTTATCTCTTACTATTAGGCGCCTTTTCCTGTCAAAATCGACGCAAAGACCAAAGATGGTATTAGGCCCTTGGACCTTGCTGTGATTTATGGATCGTGGGATATTTATAAATTCCTTGTAGAAAATGGTGCCACTTTTACCTCGGAAACGTTCGTTGCATGTTGTTCTGACGACCGTTATAAAAACGTAAAGAGCTGGACAGAAAGAATTCGCAACTTCCGTCAGTGCGAGAGACCTTCTGCCAAAACTAAGAAACGTATTTTGGTCGATCTGTATGAACGGTACATATACACGTATGCATTGTATCATAAACGTTTTTCCAAGTGTTGACTTAAGAAAGAATGGCTTTTTATGTAAAATATAAAACTGAAATATAAAATTGTATTCAATAGCTCTTTTTGCTAAATTCACAAAGTTATTTTATTTTGGACGATTTGACTATATCAGACTGAAGTCCAGCATACAGATTTTGAGTAAGATGTTGCATATACGTAATCCTGTTTGCATGTGCTTGCGTTATTTGACAAGATGTGACTTTTTCTTTAATAAAGCAAGAAGATTGACTGGAACTTCTTGGACAAAGAGAGTGGTGGTCCTCTTCACAACGCCATTGATTGCCACCTCGATGACGTCATCGTCTATCTCGTCGATGCCAACCCTTCCTTGCTGATTACTGCACTCAATTACGATCCGTGAGTCAAATTGTGCCATTGTATACCACAGATGCAAAACCATCGCTTATATGTCTGAATATTATTTGATAGGCAGGTAGAGGGTTCCGTATGATACATAAAGAACCCTGCGCTTCACAACTGTTCTTTTTCGGACTGTTTGATGATTGTTTCAACTCCAATATTCTCACAATATGTTGACATAAATGTATAGAGAATTTATAAAGTTTATAAAGCCTTAAAGTTTGTTAAATGGCAATTTCTATCAATATAATTATGAAAACTGATCTCTTTCGATATGCAGTTTTATGTAAATATATATTACTTATATTAATTGAATACTTGGCGAAATCGCTCTTCAGTATCAATTCAATAAAGTAAAATCACGAGAGCTATAATCTGGAGATGCAATTCATATAAAATGGTGATAAAGTATATTTTTTTAAAAACCAAACAGTCCTCTATTTCTATAGCTTCCATATGTTATGTATTACATTTAAGGTTTTTAATGATAATGATAACATTTCAATGTTATATAAAGCAAACGAAAACGATCAGTGATCAATCCCGCAAGTCCTAAATAGGACACAAAACAAGGGTTGGGCAAACACGGACCCCTGAATACACCAAAGGTGGGATTAGGTGACTATGATGAGTAAGCATTCCCTGTTGACCTGTCACACTCGCCTTGGGCCCATTGTCTTGATCAGGTACACGGATCAATCCGTAGTCAAATTGGTGTAAGAAAAACGGCTTAACAATTGCTATGAAACACATCAGACAGCATTTGACCCAGTGGCAGGCCATACTGACAAACTAAATCATTATAACGACCATATAATTTGCGAAATGCTGCCTTTATACGTGACTGTTGAAACCCCTGAAATAAGTTGTTTGTAATGTATTTAGTCTGCCACGATTCAAAAACTGATCATACGCAGAGCAAGCTCTTCGGTATCGAATAAGTTGAAAAACATACACAACATATGCATAATATATAAATTGGCGAAGTAAACAATGTGTTAAACGTATCCTATTTCCCAAAACAAAATTAAAAAGGCGGATGTAGGGGAAAAAGGAACCTCAAACAAAACGATGGCAGGATCAGGTGCCATGGAGGAGTAAGCATCCTCTGCTGACTGGTCACACCCGCCGTGAGCCCTTAAATACATGTATATAATATTTTAACATTGAGAACTATTTTTATAATTTGAACGTATTATATCTTTTAATACTTGATTTAAAGGATTGTCGATCTTCAATATTTTCAGGGATGTGGCTGCACGGATGCAGAAGTGCAAAGAAGGAACTATCGCCCATGTGTTTAATGCGATGGCAATTCAAGTGAGTAAACTGGACGTAAAGGCTCTTGGGAAAGTGTTATTACACACTGCAATCAGCCGACGAAAGAATCTCACAGAAACGCTAACAAACACATTCCATAGGGTAATAAATCAAGAGCAATGGGAGGAGGTTGTTACTGAGGTAGACAAACATGGCAGAAACGTTTTTCACTTTGTCGCAATGTTTGGATGGGAAAACATTGCGCGCCAACTTATTCAAGTTATACACAGGGAACATTTACCTGATTTTCCCCTGAATAAGGTGGATTTGGCAGGTGCGTCTCCCCTGTGGTATGCATTAGCTTTTAAGCAATGGAAAACTGCAGAACTGTACCTTCTAAACGGAGCTAGTCCTATTTTACGACGGGCAATACCGGGATGCTTTACAAAAAAGCCCAAACCTTTACATATGATCGATTTGTGTTTTCATGAATGTGAGCATTCCAATGTTTATAGAACCGTTAAAGGCATCAATATGAGCTCAAGAAGAAAGGTCAAGGTGTCAAGAGACAAAATTAAGAGTGTGATTACCGGTCAAGAAGAAAACGATATATCATCGGCAGAAAAACATCAAATTGAACGATCGGCAAAGGAAGTGTCGAACACGAAGGTGACGTTTCGTCCAAAGTATCCCCCGTCCATGTCACGACACAAAGATCAAAAGAGAGTGGAATATCTCCTCAAGAAAGCTTATTTGTCTTTGCAGTTGGGGTACTCTTTGATTCACTTTGCTTCAAGAACCGGAGATATGAAACTTTTTGAAGATATCATTGGCATATCAGAGGAAAAATTGAAATCCGGATGCCATAACGTAGAGGCTGGCCACATGTTAGCGATTTTGGGCGGTCACATCCCAATTTGTGATACCTATCGAGAAAATGATATTCATCCTTCCAAAGGGGAAACTTTTCATTGCATTGTTTGGCAGGCTCTTAGAACTGAAGATATCCAAAAGAATGTACACCACTTTTTCTCGAGCATATTAGGTTTTGTTTATAACAACACAGCAAAATCTGATAATATATCCGTTCCTCGGAAAAAAGTTGTTCCAACATTCCATGGATTCAGTTACAAGTTGAATAAACATAAATTTGAGGAGCATTTGGCAAATTTATATGAGTCTTTAACTGAACAAGGGGTGGAACAAACGTTGATAGATCAAATGGAATCAGCAATGCGGTACATGTACGACAAATTATACAACAATTTGACAGAACGACAAAGTTTTGCAACCCTTGAGAATTATCCACAAAGATCGGATGCCAAATTAAACGAGAAAAATCTTACGAACTTTCTTAAATCAGTTGATGCAAAAACTAAAATAGATGAGAAGGATATATTACTGCTTTTGTCCATGAATCAGCCATGGGTAATTTCGTCTTTGATTGGTGCATCCAAGAACAACAAACATGTGGTCCACCTGATGAAAAGACAATTACTTTGGGGTCTGAATATTTTGGATTGCATTGTCATCTCGTTACCAGAAGATTACGGAAGAAGAGACAAGGTTCTGCGTTTTCAGCAAGATATCAGCGAAGATATTGGTGTGCTGGTCAATCAATTTGATATGGGATTACAAGAATCAACAGTTCTTTATGCCAGTGATAAAAACCTTTGGACTGTGTTAAAACTTGTAGCAACTCAGCAAATTCCAAAAGAAAGAGAGTTGAAAGTTTGTTGGCAGATGTCTCTCGCACAAGCAGTGAGAAAGGGTCAGCTAGACTTTGTAAAGTCTATTGTCGACAACATATCAATATCAAAACTTCCAGAAGCAGTTCAAGCAAGTTTTGCAGCACTTCTTTGCAATGGTGCCTTCTATGGTCAAACTGCAATTGTTAAGTATCTCTTTCGGAAAAGTGTTCCTATCAAATTTGACACAGAAAATCCATTGTTTGTGGATCTTGTGGATAAAATTTACGTGAAAAAATTTGACGTGGTAGAGTACGCCATCCAAAGTAAACGACCTGAAACGGTGGATGCTGTCATAAAATTTTGCAAGTATGATCGTGAATTCATGAAAAATGCAAAACCTGAGTCCTATTTTGCGTTAGCTGCTGCGAATGGGAATTGGCAAATCATGAAATATTTTATAGATCTCTTTCCAAACACTGGGCAACCTTCAAAGCAGGCCTGGGAAAGGTTTTTCACACAAGCAGCACGTAGAGGTCAAAAGGATTTCTGTGCACAAGTATTGGGCGTCATCAATAACGTGAATGTATTATGCGTGGACAAAACCAATAAAAATATTCTACATTACTGCGGAATATACAACATGACAAACGTTGCTCGTCAAGTTTTGGAACAGACACCCCATGGTCTTGATTTAAGTGACTCTGACGGCATGAGACCAATCGACTATGCAGTGATCCTAGGAAACATCGAAGTCGTTAACCTGTTTATGAAAACAAAACCGATGCATTCGAAACAAAACATGGATAGTGTAGAACCATATGGATGGTTTCGATTTTTTCTTGACCAGATAAACACAGATGAGATGGAGACATCAGAGGTTATCATTAGACCTTGTCTTCCTAAATCACGTACCTTAGATTTATTTAATCTATACAGAAAAGGTGATGACAATGCCGCAGCAGCCCTTGTGTCGTGTTCCAAACACTTGCCGAAATTGCTTCTGGAGAACCCAACTAACAATGGCATTCTTCTCCATGGTGCAATCAGATATGGATGCGTCAAATCATTCCACAATATAATGGCATACTTTGCTGGAGAGAAGGACAATATCCGTCAAATACTTAAAATTGAGTTTAAAGGTTTGTCTCCTTTGGCTTTAGCCGTCAACTCTTCTCAGTCTGCGATAGCTGAATACGTGTTCATGTATGATGATGGACTAAGCTGGAAATCGAAGAAATCAGCTGAAAACATTCTCCATCTTGCTATCCACACAGGAGATCCAAAAATGATTGAACTGGTTGCGTCAAAAACACAAGGAAGACTTTGTGATGAAAAAGACATCAATGGTTTTACTCCAATTATGTATCTGTGTGCACTTGGCCTTCAAGATTATTATGCCCTCCTCAAGACAGATGCCTTGCTTGATCCATTGATAGACTCGCATGTGAGACACAAAGATGATGAGCCAGATATAGCGTGCCTCAATTGTTTGCTAAACAGATGCATTGGTTGGTTAAAGATCTACTCTAGAGCTCCTGTAGTAAACGCAACGCAGTCAATGAGGTCTGTACAGAACGGCCTTCCTCCTCCTCTGTTGAAAGAATACTTCTGGAAGTTGGGAAAATACAGGAAAGAAAGTCCATTGATTACTTCCATCATGATATCATGTGGATACACTGCAACTTACAGTTCTCTGGTAAAATTGATGTCCAGAGGGGGGGAAATACAAAAAATGATTTCAATGGAAGGAGTGGAGAAAACGTTGGATGAATTTCAAAACAGTCTTGAGAATATATTGGAAATTTCGATAGTCGCCAAAAATGAGGCAGTGTTTGTTGAATTGTTAGACCATGCCAGTGGGTTGAATGATCAATTGAAGAAAACTCATGGTATCTCTATTTTTGAGGTTGTCATTGGTCTTTCCAGATTGAATCTTCTTGTACATTTAAAGGGAAAATTGAAGTTTCAGGATGACGATCTTTCTACTTTTAAAGAAATTTATTCTACGTTACCTCAAAAACAAAGATGGCTATCGGAACTTGACCACATCGGAGGCGAGAATTGGCCGCACTTTGAATCGTCACCAGACAGACACAACCCAAGAATTCTGAAGTCTGATTTATGGTTAGTCGAGTCAATGGCACTTCCAAAATCTATTAGAAAGGATATAGAGGCGAATAGTGTGAATGAAAATATCATCCCATCAGACTACTTGGGACTGAAATACACAACGGATTTGGACAGTTTCCGCAAAATTCCCTATTTCGTGGACTATACCGATATTTGGATCCAGTGTTTTTTGGCATCCAGCTTGGTTCTTAGTCACATTCAAGATATCAAGAACTGCCAGGACCCAAAATTTATCTCTGCTAAGTCAATTAAAGTAGCATGCCTCGCGTTTGGAACAACTGACCACCCAAAAGTGACAATTGATAACAATGGAGCCCTTTTAAATCAGATTCGTATCTCTGTCGACAAAGGGGTTTCCTCTGTGAGACAAGATAGAAGTTTCTGTCAACGTCCAGAGGAAATTCGGCTCAAAGCTGACGTGGAGGAGAATGTTATTCCATTCTTCGAAAATTTCGTAAGTATAAATATATAATGATCATTTTAATGATAATTCTAAAATACAGTACAGTTGTTTCTTTTTATTATCCGTCTCGTTTTCATTTTTCAGATCGAAACAGAATTTGGACTAAATTTAAAGATCAAGGTTGACTGGAATGCAATTGAACTCCGAAAAAGGACATACAATACAGAAGTGATAATGAAATCTTTAAACGGTGAAATTTACGGAAACAAACTTGGGGGATTGGACGATGTTCTCAAAGAATGCAGAGATATGAAAGACGATATCGAATCCATGTTTGATAAGGAAACGGCAAAGTATGCGCTTCGCGATGCAGCAAACATCACAGGAATCACGGTCTCATTTGATGACAAAGTTGTCTCACAGCAGGCTTCATATAACAGTGGACAACGTCATATACTCGGTGAAGTTGTCTGGAAATTTACTATCACTCAGTCTCGCCTTTACTATGACAGATCACAGTTTCCGCTCTGGCAGTGCCTCGCCATTTATCGCTCCATATGTGCATCAACATGCCATTCCGTGTATTGTATCTCCAATATCAATGCTTCTCCGGAAAACAATGACAGGAAAAATCTTCCTCTACAATCTCTGTCTTTTGAAGTTGATTTGCAATCCTTTGGAATAACAGATTTGTCCATTTTAAGAACACTGATGTGTAGAGACGTTGGAAGGGAGTTTGTAGCTATTGCTTATGACTGTGGCTCTATGTTACGGCTGAAAAACACTTCCAAAAGGGTGCTTCTGAAAAGCACTATATCATTGCAACACACGGGAGTGACTTTCCAAGAGGATACAACAACTATTCACATTTGCTGCAATGAGACAAATAGTAAAGAGTGGATTGTGGAAAGAAGCAATTCGTTTTCCAGATTATCCGACGCAGAAGACAAACAACTCATGATAGAATGGCCTGCGAGCTACAGCCAAGAGTTGGGTCGAAAGGCAACCGAGGTTCAAAAAATGGTCCAAGACAAAGTTGGAATAGCCATAACTTTTCAAACGGATGAAAAGCGTGTATTGCTGGCATGTCTTTCAAAATTTAGGCGTGAGATGTGTCATCCTCATGATCTATTCAAAATGTCTATGACAACTTCCTATCAAGAGTACGGAAATGTTTATATCCAAATCGTAGAAGACCTTCTTCTTTTGCAAAAATACCCAACTATAAAACAAAATCATGTAGAAAAAGTTGCTTGTGGAGTTTGGGTTAAACTGAAGCAGCGTAAACCTGATCCAGAATTGCTTGTGTTAACTAAGCAGCTTGCAAAGAAGAACTTGATGTCCAGTTTTGATACGCCAAAGTACAACAGTCTACCAATCATCAAAAAAGAGACTTTTGAAATTGTCTCTGAATCAGATGCCAAAAAGCAAGTCGGTATGTGGAAACGAGAAACTGTCACAGAAAAAAACCAATCTGATCTCGGCATTGAAGCTGTTTCAATTCAAGAACACGCGTTCACATTTTCTGATTCCAACTTTTTCAATAAGAGCATTGAAAACATACCTCTGCGTGCCGTAATATCACAGGATACTGCCCATGCTTTAGAGAGAGGATATTGCCATATTCTTCACACAAAAGTGGTAGATAACATAAGCAATGATGACTATCCCATGGGTGAAACTTTTAAGTTACACTACCAGGCTAAAGAGCAAATCAGGAAGCTTTTGAATATTAGAGATGTAGAAATAGAATGGAAGAGCTTTGTCTTCAAAAATAGCCCGTTGCTGAAACAAAATTTTGCGGTGTGTCTTAATACCGTGGTTGATTCATTGTTAGAAATTTTTCCGACCGTGCCAGAATGTGTAATTACACAAAAAGTGGCCGTAGAAATGTACTCACTATTTTCTGGTATATCAAGGTTACGAATCGCAATGCGAGAAAACATCCTTTCAGATGATAATGAAGACATCGAAAGAACAATAAATCCTGAAAAGAACCGCAGCCCAGTAATACGAATCTTGAAGGGCGATATTCTTGAAATCCTTTTCAAGCGAAGTGAAAAAGTAACAACCTTTCCAGACCTTCTGTATGAAACAAGTATTCAACTTGCTGAAATCAAAATCAAATCGCTCGTGGGGTGCGCAGACAGAAAACAAAGCCCTGACAACGGTCCAGAGAAGGCACGAAAACAGACGTCAAAGTCCGTCATTCTTCCTAGTTTTAAAGAAGTTATGCTTTGCATGGGTGACATAAAATTGGCATTGTCCTCGGTCAGTTCCAGCGTCAAAAGCTTCATGACGATTGCCCAAGATGAGGTTGACGATGTTTACTTTGTGAGTTCTAAAAGAAAGACGGGATTCGTGGTAAGAAACAGAACTTTGCTATACAACGTCTCAAAGAAGGCTGTAACCCCTACAGACCTCGCTAATCAACTTCTGGAAGAGTTTGGGTTTCAAGGTTTAAAGACTTCATTGGTCGTTCCAGACCTGAGTGTAAACGATCCACCGATAATTAACAAATACAGCAGCACACTAGAGGTGACCATGACAATCAATGATTATAATAAAGAGACAGCTGATTCCATTGGTCATCTCAACTTAACAGATTCACAAGACTACAGCATCACATTAGAAGGGTTTTCTGAAGCTCTGGAAGTATCCGGCGTGGAACAGAAGGGCGAACATTTGGTTCTAAAGGTGCCCGTGGCTGGTGAAAAAGTTAAGGTTTACAACGCGCAATCTGTTTTGGTTCATCACAAATTTGTAAGACCCGAAAATTGCAAAACTTTCATCTTTGGTTCTCGTTCAACCGACATTTTACGACATCAACATCTACAAGACACAATAAATGTGATAACTGTGAAGAAAAATGAAGCACTTGAATTTCTTGTTGAACACAAAACAAAACTTTATGAAGGTAGGGATCAGCGTGAAATGAATTTCAATGAGGGAAAACATGAGACAGTTTTTCCAGATCGGAAAATCAGGTTCAATTTTTACTACCAGAAGAAAAACTTTCCAAGTTCGGAGCCAACGTTGCCATTTACACTGAAAACTCGTCAATGCACAAATCCTGTTAGGAGGAGACGGTTCTGGGGCAGACGATATTCGCCAGTACAATATTGTGTGTATTCTCTCTTGATAAACGATTCAAAGCGCCACTTCACAATGAGTGCACAATGCTTGTGCTGCAACCAGAATTTAAACATTATCACTCGCTTCGGGAAGCTGGACGCTGGCCGTGAACTCCGAGTGAATTATCTGGAATCGTAGACTTACATAGAAACACTACACCTGTGCATAATCTTCTGTTGATCATAGACCTACTCTGTGAATAGAAACAGTACACCCGTGCATAGTCTTCTACTGATTATAGACCTAGTGTAAATAGAAACACTAAATCCGTGCATAGTCTTCTACTGATCATAGACCTACTGCAAATAGAAACACTACACCCGTGCATTGCCTTCTATTGATAATAACTTTGTTCCAAATTAGACGTGATGCACTATTGATTAGTCACAATGATGCGCTGGGTAGCAGTCGTGTCAGCTATGAACGCAATTATTTTGTTTTTATATTGTGTTGTCCCAAGTTAGATGACGTGCCACTTTTGACCTGTGTATGGCGTTAGGGGACGTAGAGGCGAGGGTTCTTCACTGCACTAACGCCTGCCGTGACACGGGACACCGTTTTGTCAGATGATGGATCCAAACTTCCGCCATAGTTCGTTTGCAAAAATGAGGCCGCGACGGAGAGCATGATGACGGAAGTCCCGTGTCGCAGCAGGTGTTGGCACGTTCCAAAACCCTTGCTGCTGCAGCCGGAACTGCCACACTAGGGTCACAGTTTGTACTACTTCACATCTCTACGCATGAGAGAGAAATTCTCGACGTTTTTGCGAGTCTATACAAAAGATACTCTACATTTTGGGGCTTATTTTACTTGTTAAAAATGTATACGTTTAACAATGTCTAATATGTTGAGGTTAATGCTTAGAACAGTGAATAATTAAATGCATGTACTAGTGTATACTACACACACACACTCACACATACACTGTAATACCTTGTTGTAATTGTCTGTCATGAAAGATAAATACAACTAACACAAATGAAAGGAATTTCGTGTTTGTAATGTTTTCACTTTGTTACATTATACATGTATATAAAATAAAACTAAGTTTCTGTACACTTCCTTATTTTTATTGCACTTTATTTTCATTACACTGTCTGTTAACCATAAAAACTGCACTGAAAGTTGCCATAATTATTGTTAGAGATGTAATGTTAAAATGAAGGTAGACAAGAAAACAGGAAAATACATTCAATCTCGTAAGTCCCAAATAAAATACAAAAACCAAGAATTGGGCAAACACGGACCCCTGGACACACCAGAGGTGGGATCAGGTGCCTAGGAGGAGTATGCATTCCCTGTTGACCGGTCACGCCCGCCATGAGCCCATAGTATTGATCAGGTAAATGGAACAATCCGTTAGTTTATCACAAACTTATTCATTCCACGAACAGATGAAGATGTGAACAATGATCAGTCTCATACAGTTGAATTTGGTATCTCGAACTCTGACATCTTGAATACCATGGCTATGTCGAATTGATTTGGATGTCCCAGCCACCTATTTTTCTGAGTATTTTCACCCTTGATATCTCGAATCCATCGATATCTCTGAACTTTTTTTCTTAGTCCCATCGAGTTCGAGATAACAAGGTTCAACAGTATTATCTATAGAAATAAAAAATCAAAAGTTGGGCAAACAAGACCCCTGAAAACACCAGAGGTGGGATCAGGAGCATAGGAGGAGTAAGCATCCCCTGTTGACCGGTCACACCCGCCATGAGGAGTTGAAGACAAGTGAACGTTTGACCTACTGATAGATTGCATACAGATGTATATAAATTAGATTGTTAAAACGATTATAGAATTCATGAAATGCTGGCTTAAATTGTTGAAATTCCTTTTAACATTGATCAACTCATTTGTTTGCAGTCTGTCTCTGTTTAAAACTGATCATACTCAGAACAGGCTTTTGTGTTTCAAATCAGTTGAGAGACATAAACACCATATGCATGGGATAATGGAATATTGCTACATAAATACGAGACGTTGACAATGAAGAAGCTGATTTGAAGTCATCCTGTTTGTCATAGGTTAAGATCATACCCCTCCAAACATTGATAAAAAAGGTTTACCATTGTTAATTTCATTTTTTTTTAATCATGCATTTATATTTGTGTGTCATGAATTATAATTTGATTGATACAGGATATACATGTATAACAAAATATACATACATGTGATAAAAAGTACTGATTGGAATGTACATGTATTTCATAATAAAAAGGTTCAACTTAATCAACAGTTATTTCAATCATGTCTATATTAATGTAATTAATGATATATTATCACAACTTCAATGAATCAAAAGTAATCAAAATATAAAAACAAACATAACGAATTCCTGAAAGAGCACCATTGACTATATAAATGTATGTATAAAGTGGTCATTGTCATGCCAAATAACATATTGATATAATGCATCTATATATGTAGCAGTAAACAGTTGTTGACTGGGGTAGAGGGAAACATTCGATCTGTTGGACCGTAGTGTAAGCTGTTGCCAAAGGCTGTAGGTCACGGGCAACAGCGTGCACTTCGGTCGAACAGGTCGACTGTTTCCAGGGACTCCTGTCAACAACTGTTTCGTTATACTCATACTAAATTGCAGCAAAATGACCATTGGCCATTCCTGTTTATCCAAACAACAGGAATAAATCACTCGGCACACCTCGGCTGATTGCATCTACATGTAACTGACGGTTACCAGAGTCAGCCGAGGTTCACCAAATAAGGAAAAGATAACTTAATTTAGCGCCATATATGACAGTGGGCCAACAGTCTTTTATTAAGGTCCTGGACCAACAGTTGGGGGGGGGGGGGGGGGGGTTGAACTGTTTGGACTTTTTAATTAAGAAAATATATAGGGACTGTTTAGTACGGGTATAACAATAATAAATATATGGTCTGTTAGGGGATAATCTTTTATCACTCAATTCATTATAAAACAGTAAAATAACATTTCAATTCTTACAAAGTGGAAACCTGCCATGGTAATTTGTCTAGAAATGAATTTCCATATTCATTGAAAGTTTGAAGTCTGTGAACACCATAAAAAAAACCTTCTATCAAAAATAATTTCATATCAACGCATTACCCAAAATATCTTGGAAAAATTCATCAACAATGCTATCCATATGAACATTACAAAAATAAAACAGATATAGAACAGAAAGAGAATTCCAAAGGTGTACAATAAGAATATTTTTCTATAAAATTATATTCAACAGTTAGCACTGTAATGGAATTTTCAACCCCAATGATAACTTGGTTACATCAGCACCATGATTAATACTGTAAAAGTGGTTATTTACGCTGGGGGTTAAGTATGTGTTTTTCTATGTCCAAAATTATGTGTGTGGGAGGAAAATACACAGTAACTGAATGTAATATACAATATATTAAGATATTTATAATCATACGAATGGAGAAATTTATGCACTTATTACGTGACTGCATAGTGTCCCTCCATATGTAAATATCAACATTTACAGTATTTTATCCCAGGCAAATGCCTTCAATGATTAATTTTCTAAAATGGCATTCATTTTGCATTGATTGATGAGGTTTTACTATTTGGTTTGTTGTGTGTGGTTTACAAGCTCAATGGATACTGCTGCTTTTACGAGACTTGTTTAAACTCTTCAGAACTAAAAACTACATAAATATTGATAACTAACTTTCTAAAATGATATGACATCATAATAAATCTAGCACCCAGTCACCGAATCACATTGATATGAAGTCACAGTTACCAAATCACATTGATTTGATGTCAAAGTGCTGAATCACACTGATTTGAGGTCATAGTACTGAATCACATTGATTTGATGTCATAGTACCAAACCACACTGATATGACATCACAGTACCCAATCACATTGATCTGACATCACAGTCACCCAATCACATTGTTATGACATCACAGTCACCCAATCACATTGATATGACATCACAGTCGCCCAATCACATTGATATGACATCACAGTCACCCAATCACATTGTTATGACATCACAGTACTGCAGTTTGCCCGCCCTCTTCCACTCGAACATCCACAGCCCGTGCGAGTCATGTTCCGTGACGTACACCTCTTTCGTTCCTTTCCTAAAGTGGAGATTGCTGGTCCTGGAGAACGGACACTTAATACGGGTGTGTGGGCTCCCTCCCTCCTGTCCAAACACTTCCAGGAATCCCGACCCCCAGTGGGCCACTAACAAGTTGTTATCCTCATCAAAGTCCATTCCGTCCGGGCCTCCTTCCAGCTCACCTGTTAGGAAGCCATACATTGGTTTGTATATAATTTGTCAATAATAAATAAAAGCACAATTTGGAATATTGGACATAACTTATTAAGGTAGCTCCATCCTCATGTAACTTAAATCAACATTAATGATTGAGAGTAGAAAACCTTAATAAATTTTCACTCAATGTAGTTTAATTTAATCAATAACCACAGAAAATATGTTTGTTACCACCTAGAATACAAAAATAGAACTATGAATTTAACATAAGAAAATTGCACATTTTCACTCAACAGAATGATAAAACAGATAAAAAACAAGATGTGTTTGTGAAACACGA
>CAJDSM010019362.1:10306-24610 GCA_903981925.1 Ostrea lurida
TTGGGAAACAGAATAAAATAATTATGGGATAAATGAGTTTAGATACAANTAACCAAGTTATTTCTAATGGTAAGCAAAAACATTTAATGTCAGTTGCTGAGCTACAAGTAAGATCATATACAGCGCTCTCAACCGAAGGCTCGTGCGTTGTTNGTGATAGGTATATTGAATTTGAAAGTTAAGGACGNTGTTTACATAAAGATCGTTTCACAGAAAATATCAGGTTTAAACAAAATGAGATGTGTGAGAAACACCAGGAACTGTTTAATTGTGTTCAGAATGAACTTGTAATTTGAAAATAATCTGCTTTAAACGGAACATGTACTAGCATATTCGATATAGGTAAAATAAAGCATGACACGGACCTTGGTTACATAGCAAAGAATTGTAAGTGCTGTATCTCACTTGTAACTCAACAAATGACGTTCAAATTTTTGCTGACCATTAAGAATACCCTATGTGAGCATTGTAAACATTTTTAGCTCAAAACGTGTCCAATTAACGCACTTTAGGGGTGTTCTTTCAGTTCAACCATTCGGAGGATGGTTTGCATATGAAAAGGGATTTGAACAAGCGGAAACCAACGACACACGGAATGCTATTTTCACAGTACACTATGAGAGTTTGAAAAAGGTTTTTATTTCTTAAAGTTCATTATCCTCGTCCTTATGTACATTTAATTGTAGAAAATCATTATCACAAAATGTTTAACTACATTACGTGCGTTTGATTTATAAATAAAGGAACTAGGATTAAAGAAATCAAGTGAAATTATTTAATCGTTCAAAAGTATGTTACAGTATTTCTTTAAATTCTAGAATCCAATACAAGAAATCAAGCGACTAGCCAAATATTTAGACGTTGATGTGAAAGATGATGTTATAGCTCAAATAGCTGATAAATGTAGCTTTAGGAAGCTGAAAGAAGCCAATGCCACGGTGAAAGATCACTCACAGTTATCGCAAATTCATCCAAGTGCGTGTGAATTTATGAGTAAAATCTATCGAAAAGGTAAGAGGTTTGTGTATGTATGCAAAAATAATGATTGATGATATGCATGAATTTCACATACGTATACAGAAACGCATGCCGCTAGGAGTTGACGTTTACCTCCTAACATATTTGACTATGTATGCAAGTGTTGACTATCAAATATCATGTAAAATCCCTCACTTTTCTGGAGTTTCCATTATGTTTACAGTACTAATAACTTTGGAAAGAGTAAATTTCGATACTCTAGCCAGACCTTAAATTACCTGTACATGAGCGTTATGAACATTATACTGTCTATTTCAGGAGAAATTTGGTGATTGGAAGACCATTTTACAGTGGCTATGAATGAAAGGTTCGACGCAAAGTTCAAGGAGGAAATGAAAGACTCTAAAATTCAAGTGCAATATGAATGAGTAAATTGATGTCAGATTTCATGTTTTCCCCATGTGTATTATATTATAAATAATATACGGTACCAATTATGTATGTTTAACATTTTCAGATATATTATTTGCAATGCTGAAATTAAATTTCGAAGTTGACCTAAACAATATTTTCCTTCTTATTAGCTCCATTTTGGAATGAATTATAGCCTTGAAGACCCTATTAGGGTAGGCCGAAAGTTTGATATCTTGAAATCATAAAGACAATTTAGAAAAGGATTTGCTCAATAATCCTCTGTCCTGAGGTCGAAAATAATAGAGAAACTACAAAAATTACTATACGAAAAAATAGTAAACTTATTTTGAACACTTGGTTTACGTATAAGTGATAATAACGAGCAGTTATCAACGTCATGAATTTTATAAATGGTACAAAAGTAAGAGAATGACAAACAGACCATTGGATAAACCAGAGGTAGGGTAAGATTCCGAGAGGAGTAAGACTCCCGTGTTGAATGGCCACATCCACTGTGATTCTCATTGTATCGATTGGGAAAACACAGTACTCGGCAGCTAAAAACGGCATAATAAACATGAAACACGCCACACAGCATTCTGCCCAATGACAGCCTGTATTCGCAAATTAGATTCCACAAGGCTCATTATGACCGATCGCGAATTTTTGTGAAATGTTGACTCTAAATGAGAGTGTTGGGACCCCTGTAACACCATCTTATTTGTTACAAGTCTGCCCGGATTTAATAATTGATAATGCACAAAACACCTCGCGTTAAGAGACGTATAAATACAGTATGCAGGTGATATTGAAATATTGTTACACAAACAATGGAACATGTAAGTTGACCTTGGAGATAATGCAATCATCTCGTATGTCATAAAATTGTACTGTTAGTTTGCCGTTATCTATGTTTAATAGATATCCAAATTTGAAACAGATATGGAAGACTCTAATTACTTTTATTTTGAGTTGACAGGTCGGTATATGAATGAAGATTAGAATAATATTGCTTATGGATCGATGTATCTAAATGTTGAGTCCACAGCAAGAGATAGTTTCTTCTCACTGAGTACCTTTGGAATAAATTCTGCAAAATAATACAAAACCAGGTCGGCTAATAAAGGAGCACAATTTTTTTGCACATGTAGAATTCAACGGATTGTTTTTAAAAAAACCTCATGAAACGACTACGTAAATATTGCCAATGAAAACTCTTGAGTGTATTATCTAGATATCAAACTGTGTGGGTAGATTCATACATGTAGTTGTGCTTCACAAAGTAATATTATTGAATGACTTCAGTCGATTTTATCATGAGGAAACACACACAACACACACACACACCACACACCACACACACACACACACACACACCAACACACACACACACACACACACACACACACACACACACACACACACACCACACACACACACACACACACCACACACACACACACACACACACACACACACACACTTTGAACGTGGATTCTTTGGAGTATATGTACACATTTAAAAAAACTTCCGTTGAATATCAATTTCACAAGTCCTAAAACAGCATATAAAATAAGAGTTGGACAAACGTAGATGTCTTGATTTATAAATAAAGCATTTATCAGAGTTTTATACTTTCTGTTCTTAATACTTACATATAAATTGTCGAAGTAAACAATATGTTAAACGTAATTATAGTCCCAAAAACATATCTACAAAATCGAATGTTAGGGCAATACGAAACTCCGACAAAAACGAAGGCAGGATCAGTGCCATGGAAGAGTAAGCATACTCTGTTGACCGGTCACACCCGCCGTGAGCCCGTAGTCGAAACAAAGTAAATGGGGTTACCCGTTGTCAAATCTAGTACGAAAATGACAGTCTAACAAAGGGTATGAAACAAATCAGTCAACATATGACTTAGTGATAATTTTTAATCGCAAACAAGGTCATTATTAGCGACCGTAGAATTTGCGAAATGATGACTTTAAACGAGATTCGTTATAACCTTGCAAAAGTACTCAAGTATATAACATCTATTAGAATATATAAATGAATGTGGATCTTATTAAAACAAAAAGTATCAAATCATTCTATACGTTTTGTACCACGTCACATTCTCATAGAGTGTGCTTAATAATTTCAGTTTCATTAAATAATACAAATAGTATATAGTTTGGGATTAAAAAAATCATTTCTTTGAATTGAATTTTATTTTTATATCAAAAACCAAAACGGAATTGAAATATACTAAAACATTTTTGCTATTCAGGAGAATTCACATTGATGACACCACTTCTTGCATATGTTGTTGTACATACGTCTAAAGTGTTTCTTTTGCAGCAGTTGCAAAATGCTTTTCAGAATTCACATTTGCTTAACACAACTTCTTTTTTTTTTAAAAATCTATATTTATCATTATTATATTACCCTTTACAACAATTTGTCATATCCGGGTATTGAATATGACATTCACAAATTATATAATTGACAATGACACATTATATTGATAGATATCAATAGATATATGATTAAGTAAGATAATTTGGCAATATTACATAAATGAAACTTATCACAAAGTTTAAGAAAGAGCTGAAATTACATTATTGATAGTCTTTGTGTATCTATTGTTCAAAAGAGCTATCGTCAACAACATTGCTAAGGAATTTCTTACTGAGCATTTACATTATATTCCGTTTCATTTATATTGTCTATTCTACAATACATTTTATATTTGTAAATTCTATAGGCAATAAACGATAGTAATGTGTTATAAAAAACACCTTTGAATTTTCCTCTAGATAAAAACCAACAATAATGTGTCGCCATTTTACATCAAAATTTAGAATGGCGCTAACTTCAAACCATATCGATTTTGCATTTATACAATAAAAAAGAAGATGTTTAGAATTCTCAGTATCATTACAAAGTGAACAATTTGGATTATTTCTAGCTTTAATTTTGAAAAGAAAGGAATAATTACTCAAAATATCTTTTATAAGTTATAATTGAATTCAGCCAATTTTCTATTATTCAATGTCATCTTAGCTTTGTAGATGAAATTCCAGTGATCTTTATCTCGAGTAGAAAGATTGGTAATATGGTTTTTTAAATATATATTTGACAAGGTTAGAGTAGTAAAAGCTACATCTCTTCCCCTTTATATCAAAATATCCAGTTTTGAAATTAAAATTCTTTTTATCTTTCAAAAAGAAACTTGTTTGTAAGTCCAGATCCTTTGTGTGTAATATCTTCTTAAATACATTATTAATTATACCAAATTCACAGAGCCAATTTGATTTATCTTTTAATTCATCCGAGATATTTATACACAACTTCTTACATTAGCTGCAATACTGTATCCCTCCCGGACTCTTTTCGGGATAAATGCATACGTTGTTTTACAATACGTTTGAAGTTTTTTTCTTTTACGGCAGTTACAAAACGTTCTGGAATTTTTGAGAATTCACATTTGATATAATACACGTACACCACTTCTTACATTAGCTACTGTAACCCTTCCCGAATCTTTTTGGAGGAAAGGCCTATATGTACACTCCCGCAATATTTTCAATCATTTTAAACATTTACTGGTTCTCTTTACTTATATATAACTCTATCCAACCGTTATTTCGATTCATAATGAGCGCCAACTTCCGGCTTGCAAGGTTATGACCGGTTTGCAAGTTATTTGTATAGTATAGAACTTTCGTAAAGACTATCCAATAGGCTTATTTTTTTCTTTAATATTGATTGTTTGTCTTTACTGTGGGAAATACAGTATGAAAAATTGAACTGATTTTCTTTTGTACTTCCTATAAAAAAGGTTAAGATAGCGAACAGCGATCAATTTCATAAATCTTATACAAATTGGACAAACACTGAGCCCTGGGTATACCAGAGGTGGGATCAGATGCCTAAAAAGAGTAATTGTTTTGTTTACTTTTGTATGGAATATGGGGTGCGCGCGCTTGTGTGTATGTATGTATGTATGTGTATGTGTTGATATTTATGGGAATAATAAGAGCAGTTCACATAATCTAGATAAGACAACTACATTTTTTTCTCAATGGGTATTTTATTTCTATGTCAAGAAACCAAACATATATTTAGCGAGGTCACTTTTAAAAGTTGTACAAGAATATTGAGAAAAGATATCGAATGACAATTCACCAACATGATAGATCGGGTTCGGAAATCTAATGATAATCCAGTTGCAAAAGCCCATCCTACCCATAATGCCCTGTGTCTTAGCACACAGACCCCTACCGTTTGACGCACAACTTCTACCATTTTGGGATATTCCACATCCGCGATTACGGCGCGGGCTAATTACATAGCGCAATAAGTGCACATTTATCATCAGAGATTTCATTTAATAAAAAACATAGATTTTTAAAATTGGATTAATTCTGCAACGTGCGTATTACAAGTATATAGAAAAAAGAAGGAAAACTTGAACAGAACATTTCAATATTTACAAACGGGATGCATTGTTTGGTTTGAAAGAAACATCACGCTAAACGTGACGTCACAATGCACAGTTGACGTCGGCTGGCGTTGTATTCCTCGCGTAGTTCGCGGAAATTTCCAATCCCACAATGCCTATATGGAAGAGGTTAGTTTTGCGTGCGGAACGACCTCTGGCGGAAGTTTGGCAAAAGCCCTGAGGAAAATATAATTTCCGGAGTTGTGGTATCAATATGAGGTATCGTAAAGAAGCCGAAATACATTTTACGACAACATACCGTCTCCCAGATCATGTATCGTCGATGGTAATCCCAGATGATATGAGTTTTATTCATAATCTTTTTCATTTGGCATATCAACTTCTAGAACATGATATGGAACAAGATACAATAGTTATTTACTGTGTGAAGAAGTAGAACGAACTTAAAATTATGTCATCGAGAAAATCTTAGTCAGTATCGCCTATTTCACAACGATTACACCATGGAGGAAAACGGTGATGGGAAATCGAAAGCACCATATATTGTTGAGTTCGATGGAATGAGATTACCACCCTCTCCGACTTTTACGAGAAGATGCAAAGAAAAGGTTTGAAGAAATACGGAATCTGGAATATAGAAAAGATGATGTCATACTGGCTATCTATCCAAAGTCAGGTATTTAAAGTTCTGGTATCTATTTTGTAGGGAAAATACAGGAAATAACCATCTTTATTAAATTGAGTGTTTAGATAACAGAATGTAGTCATAGTCATAGCTTACCATCAAAAACTCGTTTTCTAGCTTCCTTACTTTCTCCTCTGTGTTTCCAGGTACACACTGGATTTGGGAAATTGTCTGCATGCTACTCAAAAACAAAGCCGAATATTCGAAGGAGGTCAAAGAGTTTTTGTTTTTGGAAGCTATGTCAGACATAAGCAAACTAAACAATGTTCCATCTCCAAGGGCATTGAATGCACATCTTCCCTACAGGTGGCTTCCTAGGCAGCATATAGAAAATGGCGGAAAGATTGTCCATGTTCTGAGAAATCCCAAAGATGTTGCTGTATCGTATTATCACCATGTACGCAATAATAAAGAATTTGGTGAAATTGGTGATTTCAAATCATTTTATGACAATATATTCATGGGATCAGGTAAAATCAATATTTCACAAGTTGCAATTTGTGTCAATTATCTGTAAGTACACTTGCCTATCTGAATCGTTGATATACTAGTACACAAACTTTTCAGTTACCCCAAAATTCCTAAATGAATAATATTGTCCACAAAAAGAAATTATTACAGTAACTGTCTTTTATCACACAACTGTACTGTCTCCGGTTTCATAACGCCAGTTCGGAAAAACTATGTAAACTCGTACCTCAAGTTAAACTGGTACCCTGTTGGCTCTCGCTTCTCTCAAGTACAACAGGTTATTTCACGTCCAATGCGAGAATTCATTTCAAAATAACGACGCTAGACTATGACGTCACTATCTTCGTTATGAATACACAGTAAAGTAAGAAGCACGAGCTTTGAGGTCGCAACATTGATACTGTCACTCGAAATATCTCTAGTACAACGTAAAAGTCAATTGACCAATAAAATTGGCTCATTTGGGAAAACCAAAGTACCGCTTACCCGTTGTTTGTGTGTAGCACCAATCAACGGGACACCAGTTTAAGCTCAGGTTCATAAAAATGCAAATTACGTAGGTCAATCAATCATGCACTACGTAAAGAAAATAGCATATCAACCTTTGAAACTGTTAACATTGACAGTAAAAGACACTATTTTGTCACCAAGAGGATTTTGTGTTTTTTATGAAGTGAAAATATATGTAACAGAAATCAAGCTTCTTCAAACCGTGACGTTGCAGACGAAGTCACAATCGAATTGCGGACGTCAAACAATAACAAAGCGAAAAATTCGGGTTGTGAAATAGGAAGTAAATCAAAATATGCGTTTAATGATAGTTGTGTGATAAATATAATTTTACACTCGTGCTTATGGCATATGAAATTTATGAAATATGTTACCGGATTTAAATATTTCCCTCGTCAAGTCGGGAAATATTAAATCCAGTGACTCATTTCATAAAATCCATATGTCATAAGCATTCATTCATGATCCTGTATTTATGCAATGGAATTGCTCGTCCGTTTGTTTGCCTGTCTGTTCGGTATTTCGTGTCCGAGGCATATAGATCTTGGGGGAAATTGCATTGTGATCCAAAAATATGTCATTATGGTCTCCTTTTGAAATGTTATGGTTACACATGACCAAATTTCTCTGGATCATATCTTGTACACTTTTTAATATCATAGACAGTCGCTTCTTCCACAAATATTGAACAGGAAACATTGCTATTCAGTGATCAGCCATCCTAAAAATTACTTTGTTAACTCCACTCTGATTCTACACACAAGTACTCTGAAGTTAATATTAAATCATTGCTGGAGTTCCTCATTGAATATTGTCTTTGTAATTTTGAGCGATCAGGTCTTCCATCAGTCTGTTGCAATTCCATTGGGCACCAATTGTGCTCCTTTGTGAGCTAACCTGTTTTTATATTATTATGAGGTAGAATTCATTCAAAAGCTCCTACAGGAGAAGAAGAAATCTCTAGCGGTAGCTTTTAATCCGACATTTCGATATTATCTAAAAATAATAATATTTTTCATTCATATGTCGATTCGATATACCCCAGCTAACTAGAAATAAAAGGCACCATAGAGTCTTCCTGTCTGCTTCGTACTTGGATATATTATTAAACGTAAACATTAACGAGAAACTAATAGCTCAACTTTATGACAAACGGGACGATTTCATCTTCTCCATCGTCAGCTTCCCATATTCATGTAACAACATTATTTTGACTTTGCAATCGTCAACTTTCCTTTCTATGTTAATAATGTACCACTATCACCTGCTATATGTTGTGTATGTCTATCAGTTGATCCGATACGCAGGCATGCCATGCGTATGAGGACTTTTTTAAAAGCGAGCCAACACTAACCAAAAAGTTGGGTCATGAGTTATAACGAATCTCGTTAAAGTCATCATTTCGCAAATTCTACGGTCGCTATAATGACCTTGTTTGCGATTACAAATTATCACTAATCATATGCTGACTGATTTGTTCATACCCTTTGTAGACTGCCATTTTCGTACTAGATACAATTGATCACTTACAGAGTTTTACTTTCATATTTTCGGATTTCCAACATTTCCGTTTGAGCATCACTGAAAGACAAAATTTGTCGAAATGCGCATCTGGTGCATAAAAAATTGGTACCGTATATGATTTATATTTGACGGGTAACCCGTTTACTTTGTTTTGACTACTGCGCACCGGCGGGGTGTGACCGGTCAGTAGAAGATGCTACTCCTCCATGGCACCTGGTCCTAACTTCACTCTTGTCAGAGGTCCGTGTTGCCCTACACTCGATTTTATATGTGTGTTTTTGGGACTATGGTTACGTTTGACACATTATACCTTTCGCCATTTATACTCGCTAATGATGTACGAGGGCCAATAAAAAATACGTAGAAAATGCCTCTTTTCAAATGATTTGTAAGAAATTCGAAGTCAACACATTTTCTTATGTTAAAACATTTATATTCTATATACGTATGTATTTCATCGCATTGATTAGATGAACTGGTGTTATTAAATTAAAAACCCGCATTGTTGTCATACGGAGCAATGATAACGTTAAAACCATGGCGTCACGACAATGTATTTCACACTTTTCAAAATAAATACTTCTATACATCTCACGCGAAAGTATGTAGCGCCTACTAATCATTAAAAACATGTCTATAAATACTCTCTATAGTACTTGTCATCTAGTTTGTTAACAATGTTCGAAATATTATAAGTTAAAGTTTGTCGGACTTTTCAATTTTTTACCTTCTTACTCTGCTTATATACAATAGGAAAACCATGGCATTGTGAAGTCTTTCGACTAATTTTTACTGATAATTCGCTCTCTCCTATGTCGACAATCATTCTATTCAGAGTTTTTACCTCTCAAAAACCCTTATGTCATTTATGAAGAAATGCAGGCTGTTTTTGTCTAGCATATTAAAAGAATAAAAGTTTATTATAGGTTTTTTTGACGGCAACAAAAAGGCTATCGCTACTCGCTCGTCCGTTACGTCATGCGACGTCAACGTTCTTTGCATTTTTTTTACGAGGACTACCTCACCTCTATAAGAGATTCCGTTCAACAAGCAATATATTGCGTCAAAATTTAATTTGTGAAATGAACTTAACAGTCTTGATTTAAGCATATTTTTTTTTTTCATATTTAGGGCAAAGTTGTCAGAGATATGACTTTAAACATTATGTAGTGATTTCACTGATTTGTTTGTATAGTACCAAATTCCGACGTGCTCCGTGACCCCATTTTTACAGATTTAAATCTGAAATAATTTTTAGATATTTCGTAATATATTGGCTGTTTTAAATTAGAATTAGTTGGATTTATGGTTGAAATGTATCTACCAAATTTGGTTACAATATGACGTTAAATAAAATAGTTATGACAAAAGTCTACATATTTTTTGAACGGCCTCGTACATGTCTCTAAACTTATTCAATATGCAAGAGCTTGTTTTCGTATGATCATATTTTGAATCGAAGCAGGCTACTTACAAACGAGCTGTTGTTGCAGAGGTTTCAACAGTCACATTTAAAGATAGATTTCGCAAATTCTATTGTCGTTATAACGATCTCGTTCGCCAGTACGGACTATCGTTGGGTTCAATGCTTTGTGGTGTGTTTCATAGCAATTGCTAAGCCGTTTTTATACTCTGTTTTGAGTGCGGATTGCTCCGTTTACCTGATCAAGACAATGGGGTCAGGGTGGGTGTGACTGGTCAACAGGGGATGTTTAGTACTCCTGGGCACTTGATCCCACCTTTGGTGTGTCCAGGGGTCCGTGTTTGTCCAATTCTTGTTTTTGCGTTCTATTTGGGATTTTCGAGATTGACATTAGCGGCAAACTAACTACTCAACTTTATGACAAACGGGACGATTTCAGCTTCTCCATCGTGAACTTCCCATATTTATGTAGCAATATTCCATCATCACCAGCGTAAGATGATGTATAGTCTCTAATTATTCGATACGCAAGAGTTGTTTTGCGCATGATAGTTTTTGAATCGAGGCAGGCTACTTAAAGACAATTGTTGTTTGCAGGGGTTCAACATTACGTTTAAAGGCAGCATTTGGTAATTTTATGGTCGTTATAACAATTTAGTTTACCAATATGACCTACCATTGGTCAAAAGCTGTCCGCATTTGTTTCATAGTCATTGTTAAGCCGTTTTTACATACTGATTTGACTACGGAATGTTCTTTTACCTGATCAAAACTATGGGATCACGGCGGGTGTGACCGGTCAACAGGGAATGTCTATTTCTCCTAGGCACCTGATTCCACCTCTGGTGTGTCCAGGGGTCCGTGTTTGCCCAACTCTTGTTTTTGTATTCTATTTAGGACTTACGAGATTGATCACTGCTCGTTATCTTTGCCTTTTCATGAGAAGAATAACGTACAGAATGGTAGGCATGAAATCTGGTGTTCTTACTACGTAAACATTTGATTTGCCTAAATCCCTTCCAGCCAACATAAGCTAATCAATAGAGCTTAAATTGCTTCGAATTTGTATGTTGTTTTTTTTTGGACATTTTCTTCGAGATCCGATTTGACTGATTCATTTCTAATGTTCAGATAATTATAGACTGGAAATTTTTAGTGATAGATGAAGGGAGTGGATACGCCTGAAGTGAATTGCTACGAACACATCCGGGCTCGAATGCCTAGTTAACGTTCTCGACCGAATCTGTCACTCAGGGCTTGATCTATTGTTTTGTATTTCATTGACAAGGTTGATGATTTTTTTTTATCTTAGCCCAGCTAACTTCATATAGAAATGGCTTAAAATTGGGTCTTTAAAGTTGGGATTGGATGTCTAAGAGGAATCAGCATCCCTTGTTGACTGGTCACACCCTATCTCTTGATCAGTCAAAATTAGTATGTAAAGAATGCTCTAGCATTTGATATGAACCACGTCAGCATTTGACCAAACGACAGACTGTACTTGCTTGACATCAGTACAACGAGGATAGAATTTGCAAAACGCTGACTTCAAACGAGACTGTTGAAAACCCTGTAACTGCAAATAATTTTGTTGCCTACATTAAAAAATTGATCATATGCAGATCATACTCTCGCATATTGAGTCAGTTGAGAGATATATGTACCAAAGTCAAGCGATCAGAAATATTTCTACAAACATATATAGGGAATTTACTATGGAAAAATTGAAGTCATCCCTTTTATCATAAAGTTCACTTACTAGTTTCCTTTGATATCTATGGCAACTCTAACGTGTCTTTTTTCGAGTTAGCTGGGATATATCCAATCAACATATACATGTATACTCCATAAAAAAGAGTATTGTTAATAGATTAAACGTGATCGATAATTTTAAATGTTGAGTTGAAGGCCACATCAACAGATGTTTTTCTTCACAGGTAGAAGCTTTTGAATGAACTCCGCCTAATAAAAACAGATCGGCTAATTAAGGAGCAATATTCGTTCCCATGTGACTCCAACAGATCGCTTAACGACTTGATCACCAAAGACCTCGTAGATATTTGTCTGAAATGCTGTTGTAATAATGAGCCCCCCAAAAGACAACATTGTTTCATACTTTATCAGCTAGAACTAATACATATTCCATATGTAACCTATCTATGTGATTATTGTGGACGACAGTGTACAATGATGAAATGATTTACACAAACGAACATGGCTGTATTTGAGATGGAAGTCCCACTTAGTGCAGATTTATGTTTAGTGCTTGAATATAAATCATATACGGTTCCAATTTTGATGCACCAGATGCGCATACAATTCCACATATTAATAATCTCAACTTTAATCTAAAAAATATAATCTTTTTTTTCCCTAAGAAGTCGTAGCAATATGAACCATCCCACACACCTCGCCCCAATCAATGAATAATTAAATTATACCCCATAAAAATTTGGCAATATATAAACTCCAATAAAAAGAATCAGGTTAAATTCAATAAAAGTGAAAAGGCAAAGATAACGGGCAGTGATATATCTCACAAGTTCCAAATAGAGTAGAAAACAAGAGATTGGTAACCAATGACACTGGAATATCACCAAGCTGGGAATTCAATGGTAACCAGAAGGAGTAAGTATCTCCCTGTCGACCCGTCGAACAACCCTGCTGGATCCTATTGTCTTGATCAGGTAAGTCGATTAATCCGTAAGTACAGAAATGTGTACAATATAAAGGCAAGAGTACGAAACAGTGATCAATCCCAAATAGAATCAAACAAGCAGGTTTGAAACACAGGCCACTGGACACCAAGAAGGTGGGAATCAGGTGCCTATGCATCCCCTGTTGACCGGTCACGCCCGCCGATAAGGTCTATCACGCTTGATTTTTTAGGTAAGCCAATGGGGGGATGGTTTGCCTATGAAAAGGAATTTGAACAAGCGGAAACCAACGACACACGTGATGCTATTTTCACAGTACACTATGAGAGTTTGAAAAAGGTATTTATGTGTCAATGTTGACTATCCTGGTCATCTCCATACATTGCAAATCATTATCAGAATGTGTTTAATTGTATTAATTGTGTTTCATTCATCAAGGTTTATACACATTAAGTAAATATTATTAACTTAATTTATTCAAATGTTCAAAAGTATGTTACAACAGTATGTATTTAAGATATAGAATTCAATTATCCAAATATTTGGATGTCAATGTGAAAGACGGGATTATAGCTGAAAGAGCTGGAAAATGTTGCTTTAGGAAACTGAAAGCAGTGGATGCATAATACGATTATTATATTTTCAATTTAATCTCTTTTTCCTTAAAGTCTGCGGGCCAATACACACGATATATGCCCCGGAAACTTTTTGTTGGCCCGCAAAGCTGACGGTCATTAATTGAACAAAATTGGAAAATTGATTGTGACGTCATAAACATAGGCACGTTCTTGACGTTACTTTGACGTCAACGAACTTTTAATTTCAAATTTGTTCGTGTTTTTAGTCCTGTTAAACCATTGAAGTGTTAAAAATAAAAAAAATGTTAGTTTTTCTAAATGAAATTTAAAAGGTATATATAAAAAGGGTTATTGATACTTTGTTATGGAAAATATGACGACGCGTTTTTGTCGCGAACGGACCTCTGCCAAGCTCGTCGTGTGACGCTGCCAAAAAACTCGGTCCCGTCCATAATTTTCCCATACAAAGTCTATAACCTATGAGTCCAGATGGCTCATTCGAAATTCAAAATTCGAAATCCAATATTCAATATCCAAATCATCGAATCCAAATAAAAGATTCATTCTTCGAATTTCCGCTGTCGTTAATAGACTCAAGCGCTTGTGATTTTGTG
>CAJDSM010019364.1:0-21050 GCA_903981925.1 Ostrea lurida
TTGTAATTAATGTGTAATATGGCATGTACAAAGCAACTCACATAAACAAGTGAAGTAAAAAAAAAACTTTCGCAATCGATCGTCTTCTGACTAAAAGCTATTCGAAGTAATCCGACTAAGAAATTTACACATTTTGACATCCCTAGTTTTTTTCCTTCAAATTTTTGCATGATAAAGATAAAGTGTTCACGGCCGATGTGGTTTGTCTAAAAGTGATGCTTACTCCTCCTATAAGGCACCTGATTCCACCATCGGTGTGTCTAGGGGTCCGTGTTTGCCCAACTCTTAATTTGGCATTCTATTTAGGGTTTACGAGATTAATTACTGTTCATTATCTTCACTTTTCATGTAAATAAAATGGCTCATTCGTAACAAGGCATTCTCTGGCGAGTTTATAATATTTTGTTTACAGAATCTGTTCTAATGTCACTCATTTTGTCTATTTTTTTAAATGAATCAAAATGAGCCCAAATGACTCGTATAAGTGATTTTCTGTTAAAAATAATATAAGAAATGAATAACGTTTTTCAGTGAACATGGCGTTATGAAATGCAATTGCTCTGCGGGCATATTCTATGATGCGCGTTAGCATAAAATATATGATAAAATATTATTAAAATTTGGTATATAAGCATTTCACCGCTAGTCTCAGATTGACTGTGAAGTTTGCAAAAGCGGGATATACAAGTGTTCAATCAAGTGCATTTATAGAAATTCTCGTGTGATTCATAGAGGTATGAACGCAATTGATAGATATGCAGTCATAGCATAGAGGAACAGTGGATATGCAAATATAATTTTATGCATGCATCTGTATTTATTTCCAAATCTAAAACGTTTATGATCTTAAAAAATATGTCCCATTAATTATTGGCTTCCTGGACAAAAATTAAATTTACTTTATATATAAGGTCATTCCTATTGTAACTTTTGAGAAACATACAGTCATTTCTAAGTTGCAAAAATGGCATTTATATATCTTTTTATTATATTCGTAAGGAATAAGATGATTTAGGGTGAGAAAAAAATTTCACCAAAACGAGTGACACTATCCCTTTAAGAACTGGCATTTCTTTGCCTTGCGTAGTATGTACTTTTATTGATTTTCAGTACAGCCCAATTGGAGTAGCATACATTAACAAATTAAGGGATGTGATCATTTCTATTATTCCTGATAGCAATCACAACTCGTGTCATTGACATCAATAAGTTCGTGCACCTGTAACAATGCTAATTATCTGAAAAGGAATTATATATATTGAATTCGATATGCTTTCAAAATGTATAAGATAAAGTGCATAATTTGTGAGCGAATATATGTACATGTATCTTTTATAAGTACCTGAAATTTTATACTTGAATCGGCTATGATATCCATGGTGGATTTACATTACATTACTGGATCGGCTCATTAAGATTCAGTTTATAGATACCAATGTTCGTTCTCCTTTGTCTTGTATTATTCACACAAACCTCACTTTGTACCACACTAAATCAATATCATTGGGACCAAAAGTAATTCACATTTGAAAGAGACATCAGTCCTGGCACTCAAAGACTCATTGTGTCCCTTATTAGGTGTTGAATGATTCTATTAAATAGAAACTTTTCTTTTGGTCTAATCTTTCAAAGATACGCTGAGAATGTATAATACATAAATGTAATGTATCATAATGTGATACTCATTGGCAAGTTTAATAATAGGAGATTTGTCATTCATCAAAAAACGATTAGGCCAATAGAATTCTCAGCTGTCATTGGTCGAACTGAATGCTAAATTGACCAAAGTCATATAACGCTTCGCTTCGTTTGCACACAAGCGTATTGTTACCGTTCTGAAATGCCCATTGGATAAATTCAGCAACGCTACGTAAAGCCAAAGTGCTTCTTATTGATAATCTGTAAAATCCCACATCTTGGTCCATTTCAAAGCAGAATTAAGAAATAAACTTTTGACAAGCTGACTCAATACTGCAATGATGTATATTCTCAATTTCCCTTCTCTTTCGTGGTCTTATTTGAATTCTTTTTGCAAGTAAAAATTCTCTTTTATGACTGAACTGTGAATTCATCATAATCGCTAGACAAATATTGGTCTGATTATCTCAATCATGCAGTTGGTCAATAAAAATTAGAGAAATAGCTAGAGCCACGAATGGTCAAAATCGACCTGTATTTTCATACAAATATTTGCTGATATGACGCCACTAGCTACAATGTAACATGAGTTTGAAATAGAATCAAGTGATTAAAACATTTCTATTTTAAGCATAAGAAGGCTGCATGATAATAATGTGTTGAAATATTTAACTTTACTTTTGGCGTTACTTACTGCATAAATTTGACATGAACTATGAAGGACCCTCACCGTCATGCATGAGTTGAAATTAGCTAGTGGCGTTTCCATATGAGTGAACAATTCTCAAATGTATGGTGTCCAGACAGGGCTATTTGCAAAAGCGTTACTTTACACTACCCGTCTTCGCGTTAACACAACTTTACACAACGTGCCTTTGCGCTAACACGACTTTGCGCAACATATCTTCGTGCTAACACAGCTTTACGCAACGCGCTAAAACGATAAAAATTAAAAATTAAAATTAAAAAACGCGCTAAAACGATAAAAATTAAAATTAACTGTAAAGATGTTACTTTAAACACGCCGTCGCGCCAATAAGCAGCGTGCCTTCGCGCTAACACAACTTTACGCAATGCACCTTCGCGCTAACTTAACTTTATGCAACGCGCCTTCGCGCTAACACCATAAATTCCTCGCTAAGGCGCGTTGCGTAAAGTTAGGGCGATGGCGCGTTGCTTATTATATTGATGATACTGTTATATAGAGGATCTTGAAATGAGTTGCTTATGGCATATGAAATTTATGAATGAGTTACCGGATTTAATATTTCCCGAGCCTTGGCGAGGGAAATATTTAAATCCGGCAACGAATTCATATGCCATAAGCACGAGTTTAAGATTCTATTTATCACACAACGATCATTAAAGGCATATTTTTGATTTACTTTCTATTTCATAATCCGAATTTTTCGCTTTGTTATTTGTTTGACGTCGTCAATTCGATTTGTGACGTCGTCTGCAACGTCACGGTTTGAAGAAGCTGGAAATTTCTGATACACATATTTTCACTTCATAAAAGACACAAAATGCCCTTGGAATAACCTCGGTGACAAACAATGTCTTTTACCATCAAAGTTTACAGTTTCGAAGGCTGATGTGCAGTTTTCAATTGATTGACCCCGTGATTGACCTACCTAATTTGCATTCTTATGAACCTCAGCTACGAGTTCATATCGTTTTTCCGAACCCGTGTTATGAACCCGGGAAACAGTACAGTTGTGTGATAAAAGGATTTTTATCACCCATTCCAAAAGTCAGTGCTAATGTTGCTTTGAAAATGTATACATATTTGATGTCATCATGATATATAATCAAAAATAGGAACATGATTCGAGTGAAACATTCTTGCACCACTGTATATACTAAATGTGTATTTGGGTTTTTATTTTCATTAAATCTGTTTATTATTTAAAATATAATATATGTTATGATTAACGCACATGTGTTTACCATAATATAACAAATCCCCGAAGCTTAAAATAGACAAGACGCGTGACCTCAGTTTAAATACATATTGTAGCTTTAGTGAGTGTTTGAACCAAGATGGATGCAATCTATTTTGTTATTGTTTACACGGTTCAAGTAAAAATTGGACTTCAGTTGTCCTAAATTTAAGAAAGCAATGAATCTGGAATAATAGATGGCTATAAAGTAGAAATAGGTTTTCTCTTTGCATTTTTTTTTCAATATAAAACCTTATTTTCTTCACCGTCCGCTTTGGACACTGTTCAATAAGAACCTCCGTGGGGATTAGCCACGATCGATTGCACTATATTCCAAATGGTTTTATTGGTATAAGAAACGATTGACCACGGATGTAACTGATAAAATATTGAATATATTGATGGTACCGCCTTCCAATTGCTTTAGGGATATCTCAGTGATCTCTTATCGAACATTAACGGCATAAATCATATTCACTGCTCGCATAGTCATATCATTAAACTATTAATTACATTAGAGACTTTTAACTACAGAGATTTAAAGACGTACGATCCGGCGCTGTGGTCACACGCTGTTAGGAGATATGGTTCCACAGGTCGCGAGTTCAACTTAAGCACGCACACACACAAACACGCGTGCACACACACAGTTATTGTACTGAACTCTAAATTAGGTTCGCCCATAAAAAAACAAATGGTTTAAATTTTTACATGATCTACTAAACTTCATTCCCTATGCAGACATCAGTTACAAAACAAGTCTGTTATTTTTTACTCGAAGCATTGCTAATTAAAATGTTTGTGAATTGCAATAAACAATACATAGAATGCGCAACTTTAGATATTATTGTAAGTTGAATTTCGTATCGAAATTCATAAACTCATTCATAAGCTCATAATAGCTCAGAGGGTCTGTAAACAATCTGCGATTTCGCAACCATTTTGAGCGGTGCCACGAATTACCTAAATTGACTTTATTCATTATAAGATGTCAAACGCCTGTGTTAATTGATGTGGATAAAAATATAGATGAGAGCGATGTATCTTTATAAAGATCCACTATTAGCAGAATTTATGTCACGGCACTTGTATATTGAATCTTCATCCTTTCATCCTTTGGAACCAGCCAACATAGCATGGATAAGTGAAAATGCAGACAGAATAAATTTACAATTTTCAAGAACATGGTTAGCGCTAAATACGTTAGAAATGTGGATCCTAGCCAGAAGGTTTTAAAGGACTTCATTAGATGAATTAAAGAGGTTCGCACCTGACATTTGGACTAATGTGAATTTTTTTTAGGAAGTGTATTTTCCATTTCTACATGGAAGGGGAATTGGGAAATCAAAGAGAAAATCTGGAATTGGCATGCTTGTTATTGAGCTACATTGTTTTAAACATGACCTTTTTGCACTTAAATATAACTGAAGATTTATTCATTTAATCTTGATTTGTCTTTTGCTGTAAAGAAATCATAAACAACACAAATCAATCATTACACAGAATAGATACATAACCATGTGGTTTAATACTTATAATTGAGATAAATAATGACCTTTTTGCATGTGATGTACGGAAAATGATATCATGATAATCGTATTTCAAAGTTTAAAAAGACTTATTGGAACTAATGACAATTATTTAGATTTCACGTAATTTTCAAAGTCTTATCTTAAAAATTTTAAACGGAAGTAAAAAAAAAATTGGGGGTTAAGATCGATTTTTTAAATTATTGGCCAAAATATTGAATTTTCACACAGATTTTCAAGTAAATTAAATTAGACTTTTTAAAGAATCGGTGTTCTGTTTAGGAAAATATATCAACCAAATTAAAAAAAAAAACACACATTATTTTAACTAGTTCCAAGTCTCAGCTACTTGTATGATAAATTTCAAAACTGAAATATACCTTTAGGGGTACAAAAGTAGAGGTTTATTAGATGAAATAGAAAATGTAAAATCATACAGAGTTTTTCGATTAATCAATCCCTCCGCCACAAAATATAGTCCCTACCAAACCCTTTCAAAATTTGAATTGACACAAAATTTATCAATTGAATAGGGTTCAGTAATAGATGGGTAATATTTTTACACCAATGGGATTGGTATTGGACCAGTAAATACTTTAAGTTAGTTATAGCATCCTGCACAGTTGTGCTAAAAAGCTCAGGAGCTACTTGTAACTTCCTTAAATGTCGCTTGGTCACCATTAGTAATGACGAAATCGATTTTTGAGAGTTGATTGACTGATTATTTGTTTGTTATTTGTCCCGTTGAGAATATTTCACTCATATTGAGACGTCACCATTGCCGGTGAAGGACTGCAAATTTAGACCTATGCATAGCACTTATGGCTTTTAACAATGAGGGTTCTTTGGCGTGCCACACATGCTGCGACACGGGACCTCCGTTTTTAAGGTCATCTCCGAAAGACCTGTGATTCTTACTTCTAAATGCCGAGCTCTTGGTGAAGGTACAATCCCTACCTATTTTAACGTGGCCGTGTGTCGAGCACGGGGCTCGAACGCACGACCTCCCGATCACGAGGCGAAAGCTCTACCACTGAGCCACCGCGATCGAAAGATCCACTTATTGCATGCAACGCTCCTAATTGTGTTTTACTTCCTTTGTGACGTCACAAGCTGTAGGTGAATTACGGAAACAGCGCTCAGGACGATAGCAGTGAGGGCTCTTTAACGCGCCAACGCCTACCGTGGCACGACACTTCCGTTTTATGGTCATATCCAAAAGGCCTTTGGTTCTCGTTTCTAAATGCCGAGTGTTTGGCAAATATCTATTTTTACGTTTCAGATTTGACGCCGCCATGACAATTAAGAGCGAGGCTCGAACTCGCGACCTCCTGCTTACGAGGTAAACACTCGCTGAGCTACCAAGACCTGTCATTTAATTTGAAAATAAAATCACATCGCCTGAAACTTAGGTGCCTGTAAATGCCCATGGGCTGCGTTCTTTGTAATTGTATTCTTTTCATTGGTACAATTTCATTGTTTCCGAAATGATATCTAGGAGCATCAAACAGTTGTTGAGTGCCCAACGCCGGGCCCATTATCTTACGTTTATGTGACTGCTTAAAGGAATGATTATGCTAATATAGATCCATTGAATCTTTTTCGCATCTTCCTGTTTGTGATCCGGGATGGTATATTTCTTGATAATGTCCTTGATTACCGTGAGAGAAAAGTTTGTGCACATTTTCATAATGAATAGCGCGTGTTGTTGTGTTATCTCTGCCCGATGTTTCGGCTCTATTGATCATTTGGGATTATGGTAACCAGCAGGCGTCCTAGGCTGCAGCTGGTGTGGGGAGGTTACTGTCCTGGACCGCTAGAAGTCCCCCATGTTTAGAACATTATTTGTAAATTACACTGGGAATTTTCATTACAATATCATCGATATCATTGTCGCCTATTGATCAGGGAGGAGGCTGAAATGTGTGAAGAGGTAATTCCTAACCGTCTACCGGGAACCGTTACACGGCTAACAACTCCCGGATAGCTTGTCACGTCTGCTAATTGTCATCAGGTCCAAGACTGAATTATATCATAAAAATTTGTGATATCGAAAAGACGGACAGTGCCTGGAGTCATTCGTCGCCATTTTTCTTTATTGTTTTAGAAACATACTTCACCTTTTACAACTCATATAGACTTGAGATCTTGTACATGTACGTTTAAAAATTGCTTATTCAGGACATTCGTGTCGTATGCCATAAAGAATCGGAAACTTGCACATGAAAAAGAGGACCACTACTGATTTCCGGACCAAATAGGAAATTATATGTCCATTTGTTATCAATTTTGAAATTCCCTGAACGACGATAATACCCATAGCCAAAGCACAAACTTGTTAAATTCTTCCAGACTTTCTCACAGTCCCGAATAACGGTGTTGTTTTCAATGTCACTTCTACAGTCTTCAGTCCTGTGTGTTCCTCTTATGCTCTCTAAAACGTTCCGATAATTAAGCTTATTTTGCTAATTGAAAGTGATTGATATTCCAAGATGGCCGCTTTAGGTAACCTATTTGCTAAAGTATAGTAGTATACGTGCCAATCAGCCGCCACGCATGCATTATCTACAGGTTGGGACAAATTAGAGAAGGTATATGGAAATAATCATTCCACATCCTATTATGCACCAGATATTTAGGGGCATATAATTGATGGACTGTCCGTCTGTTTGTTCGCAAAACTTTTACCTTCGACATTACTTTTAAATGAATGTTGATATAAGAAATGAATCTTATATTTTTTCGGGTGCATGCAAGGTACACCCGAATTTTAGACGTAAAACTCATCAATGCGCGAAGCGCATTGATGAAAATTTTTACCGTCAAAAATCTCGGTGATAACCTGCATATCACCCGAAAAAATAAAGATTTATTCTTATCATTTAATTTTATATCAACAAAAAAAATGTTCACTAGACTTTACTTGTTGTTCAGGTACGTGATCGAAAAATCACCCCATTCTTAAAACTTAAGTGTTTTAACCAATGAGAATCGGCGTTAGGTGATCACGTGAAATAAAATTAAATGATAAAGTTTTCATTTTAGGTCACCTGAGTAAACCCAGGTGACCTATTGCAATTGGTCTTCGTCCGTCGTGCCGGTTAAATTGAACATTTTCAAATCTGGTATGAAGCATCTGTGGGACAAGGGCCGCATAAATTTTAAATTTCAAGACTCTTGCACCCCAGCTGGGGGCGGGGCAAAAAGTTACCAATTTTGAAAAATCTTTTTTCTGTACAACCGCACATCTAAGAGAAACTAAATGCATAGTGGTTTTTTTTTGCTTGGCTATATCCGCATGGGTCACGACCTTAAATCAATTAAGTCAGTCATCGAGAGTATAATTACCCGGGCAACTTTGTGTAATATATGTAAGTGGTATTGACTATTTGAGGAGATGATACCAATTAGTCAGTTAGTTACCGATATTTTAAAAATACCATAAAACAGCGTCTCATGACCACGCGGAATCATGTTCACCCATGCGTGCTCAGTTTACCAGTTGCACGAAGTCGCTCGATTTCATTCATCCGGTACATTGCATGAAGAGCAGTTACATTCAGTTAGAGTTGATCAGGACGTAACATTCCATTCTACACTACATCAGCAACTCGTTCTCATTGAACTGCATGACCAGATCCAGAATGCCTCTACCTGAAAAATCGTCGAAATTGGTAAATAACAAACACCAAAATGTACTAAATGTTTACTAGAATAAAAAAACCACTTATAATTTGGTTTTTTACCGGTCGCGGTGGCTCAGTGGTAGAGATCTCACCTCGTGATCGGGAGATCGTGCGTTCGAGCCCCGTGCTCGCACCCAACCGTGTCAAACCTACATGTAGGTAGTGATTGCTCCTTCGCCAAGAGCTCGGCATTACGGGACTTTCGGATATGACCTTAAAAACGGAGATCCCGTGTCGCAAGCATGTGTGGCACGCAAAAGAACCCTCACTGCTAAAAGCCACGAGTGCTAAGCATGGGTCTAAATTTGCAGCCCTTCACCGGCAATGGGGACGTCTCACTATGAGTGAAATATTCTCAACAGGACGAAAAACAATAATCAAATCAATCATACTTTGATTTTATAGTTAACTGTAACGATGGTAAGACAAACCAGCTTTATATTTTGATTTACTACATAATGATATAAACTTTGATATTTTGCATGTATCTTGCAATTGGTAACTACTTCATTAATTCAAAAACTCTGATACACCGTAGTAAAGCGCTTTTAGTATAATTCTACACATCGTAAGACCGTTGATATATATACTTTGATTCATTATGATAGAAAAAAAAACCTTGATACTACCAGTAGCAATCTGATATTATTTTTGTATGGGACGGGTGACAATACTGTAGTAAAGTATTGATTGCCATGGCCACATCAGTTGACTAGTTTTATTCAGGGCGCCCGCGCACCTGCAAAGGCGGATTAAGGGCCGGCGCACCGGGCGCGTGCCCACCTTTTTGAAATGTTTGGAGTGTGTTAATTTTGACTGCAGAATACTCATATGCTTTAATTGTAGTCAACATGCAATGTTTACAATATGTATTTTATTCTCTTCTCTCACTACAAAAACATAGGATATGTGTAAAGGGGCTTAAAAACAATCCACAGAACACAAGAATTGTACCTCGCCCCCGGTTCTGAAATTTCTGGATCCGCCACTGACCTGTTTGTCGACAATTTTTAGCTCACCTGCGTAAACTCAGGTGTGGTCAGCGGGTCAGCCTCCGTCGCCGTGCGTCAATACATGAACACTTTTAACTCTTCTGATGACTACAATTCCAATGCTTTTAAAATTTGGGATTCAGCACTTAAGGGAAAGGGGGGTTCATTTCTTGTAAAAATGCCGTTGTTTGTCTGGCTTTTTTCACAGGATAGTCTATTCACAACGTCTGTGGCTAAAAATAGACCTCTTTCAGTCAGAACAGCTACAAGTTCCTTTCATGGCACCGGTATATATCTCTTTTGCAGTTTTGTTAACATTCCCCAATTCCCGAATTCAGTTGTAAAAACTCCAAAGTCAAAAGCTATTAGCTTCAAACATCACAACTACCCTTTTCTTGAAAGACAATCTGAGTGGCTTCAGTTCGCAGTTTAAGAAGGTTCATTTCAAAGCCATAAAGCATGCCATGGATCATCTTCGCAAGCCAAGTGTCCGATTCGCTTCGGACACTTGGCGTGCGAAGATGGCCATGGATAGTTGAATTTAAGATCACAATCGAAAAATTTTTACGCATATGGAGACATCACCATTGCCGGTAAAGGGTTGCAAAATTTAGGCCTTTGTTCGGCGCTTCTGGTCTTTCAGCAGGGAGGGATCTTTATTGATCAGACGAACCTGCTGTGACACGAGGCCCTCAAATTTCGCGATCTCGTCCGAAGGACGGACCCCCCCCCCCCAATTTGGTGACCAAACTTTATTATTATTGTAGATATATTAGCTAAAGTTAATTCTAAAAATACTTTATTAATGCTTCTAAAATCCCGAGAGCTTCCGGGGGCTGCGTCATCCCAGACCTTGAGCTTATAGGCTCCTTTTTCAACGCCCCCCCCCCCTTCGACAAATCCTGAATCCGCCACTGAGGACTGTCCCATTTCGTCGCCTAATATAATATGCAAGGGGTACTGAGGACCTATTATATCCGGATCCACACGGAAATAACAAAAATGAGGTAATTCAAACACATAAGATGGCTTTGTGACCAGCATTTGCTTGTTCTTGTTGAAAAATGAATGAAACGGTGAGGTTAAATTGTTTGTAATGTTTGGTGGGTTGCATATCGGAAATACATGAAGAATTTGAGAAAGGAAACTTCACCGTTAAAAAACCTGAAAGCAAGTTTTCCAACATTGTTATTGACCAAACAATTCTTTTCTGAAATGTGATGGGGGTGCGATAGGCGTAATGTAATTGAAGCTCAAGCTGCGAAAAGACATTGGGTGTAAATGCAGACACAAGAATGTAGAGCTGTCATCGAAAAAAAACCTAAAACATCATAAAGATACTAGTACTGCGTAGGAGGATATCCAAAGGTTATTCGGCTTTTTGGTTAGTGCTTCGGTAATGGGAAATCCAATTGAAAAGAAATTAAGATTTGTGTTTGGATACCAAAGATGGTGTAGAAACTCAAATTGTAAATGAAATATGAATTAGCCAGCCGTCAACGTTTGCGAACAATTTAGCACCAGAATGGAGGATGCGGGATGGTGAGCATGCAGGCATTTATGAACCTCTTGGTAAAAATAAATGTTGCCTATTTAATCCTAAACAAAACTCTTATTTCATTAAAGTTAGCAAATTTTAAAGATAATTGTGGCTTATTTCCCAAGTTTTTCATTTCTTTTTAGAGTAGGCATCGTGATCTACAAGAGTTTTCCAAACGTGAGAATATAAGAATTCCATCAATGGAGGTATACATGTGATTAAGGAGGGTTTTGGAATTTTCCGGGTCCCAGGGGACCGACGGCTTTGCCCCGAGGTTTCCCTGACCGAAATTTCCAACCCGAGGGGTGAGATTTCCTAATTCCACATGGATTGACTCATGATGGATTTTTTTCCCATTAAGTTATTTCTACGTAATTTCACTAGATAGAAATAAAACTAAAAAATTTAAATTGTTGAAAATTGAAAATTTTTAACTTATTTTCAAAACAGATCGTAATTTTCAGTACATACTGTATGTATGTACCCGGAAATAAATGATTTTCTACAGCAAGTAGGGAGAAAATTAAATATTTTAATGTTTGTTTTTTTTAATCAAATTAAATTAATGCGCCTTTGAAAGTAATTGTAAAATAATAACGAAATTGAAAGAAAAAAACATTAATCAACAAATTTTATTTCATTTTTGCTGTTTACAAAGAAACAACTCAATAGAATAAAGAAAAATCGAAATTTTATGAAGAATTCAAGAAAAAATCACAGCGTACTATTTTATTCGTGTAGTCCACAAAAACCGCATCACTAACAACGTTTAATCGGAATCAAACGTCTCCGTTTCTTTGAAGGATTGTTGTGGATATTAACCTCAAATTGGATTCTGGATGGTACTTCCAGCGAAAAAGACCCTTAACAATGTTCTCAGACCTACTTTCTAGTGACTGACTGCGTTTGCTGCGTGGCAGTAGTCACTAGCATTTTTCCGTCCACAGATGCATCACGGCTGGGGCGGAAGGGGGGGGGCATGTGTACGTTGGTTTTCACAAGATGTATTTGTGGACAGAATAGAGGAAATTGCATGTTTATGAGTGTTATTTTAGTGTACGATAGTTGTTTCAGTGGTCCTGGATTTTTGTGACCGTAACATACACTTTTCAAGGAGGGAATCTGGGACAATGTTCTGGGCTAATTTGTTTGCTCGACGCTCGTGTTAAAGTTGAATTTCGATCTTCAGGTAAGCCAGCTTTTTTTACCTAAAACTTTTTATGGAGACTCATTTTATTCTTCCCGGTCCCTTAGAAACCATCTTTCATCGATCCGAGGATTTTTGTTGTTTGTAACAACCGCAAAGTAAAATAGGTTATCGGGGTTGCTTGTAATGTGGCGTTCGGTGGCCTAATGGTTAGGTCATCGGGAACTTTCGACCGAGAGGTTGTGAGTTCGAATCCTGGCCGTGGCAGGTCGACGTTGTGTCCTGGGAAAGGCACTTTACACGAAATTCCTCACTCCCCCAAGTGTTAAAGGGGTACCTGGCTATAGCGTGAAAGATATTGTCAGAATGTTAGTGTTCTAGCGCTGTAACGGCAGCTTGCACTGAGAAGGTTCTGGATTGTTAAGGTCCTGCTGGGGTAATAATGCATTGTAAAGCGCTTTTGAGACATGTGTAGATAAGGCTATATAAAACCAATCATTAATTATATTTATTTTATTATTATTAATGTTGGGGTCCATTGAGCGATAAAAATCGTAAGTGGCGATAGGACATCCAAGCTCGCTGGGGGAATTGCGTACATTCGGGAGGGACAGGGCCTTGTGTTTCGTAAATTGTTCGTATAACGGGAGGTGGCATATTCTTTAAAGTTTTTTTTTTTAAAATAGCAGACGGATTTCCCCTAAAAATGTAGTCCCGACTTATCGAGTCCACGTGCTCCATGTGAGAATAGGCGGATCTCAACGGAGGCTCTTTCTCACATGGGAGAAACCTATCTCACATGGGTAGTAATGGGAGAATCGGACATTTTCGCCCTTAATACACATCACAAATCAAATGCTAGAATACAGTACACTCGGTCAAAAGCTGCCAAACATTGTCATGTGGGTAGATTCTTTAGGTGGTGGCAGTGCGTCTTTAGTAAACACGGAGCAGTCTAAACAAAGTCTTTAAAAAATGATTATGCCAGCGCCAGTATCCCAAGTTTCGCATATAAAGTCTCTGACAATGCTACATCGATTGATTGATTATTCATTGTTTTACGTCCCACTCGAGAATATTTCACTCATGTTGAGACGTTCACAATGCTACATAAAATTATAAAGATTAGATGTCATGGAGAGTAGCTGTTATAAATGTTCGACTATGTGGATAGTCTTAAGAAAACGCGACGTAGGCCCTGGACTAACGGTGCCTGGAGTCAGACTACCAATGTCATATAGAACTCTTTTCCCTCCACTTGCCCATGTAGCGAAAATTGAGACTGAAAGATGAAAAGGCGATATCAAAGTGTGCCCTCAATATTTTCTATATCCAGTCACTATCTGTGACCTTGCCCAATGACAGCTCAATTCAAAATGTTTAAAATTCGTTGCTTTTCATTATCAGGTAATCTGATTAATTTAGTGCGATTTGAGTTGGTCATCAAATACTGGTGTTTTTTTTTATCAGTTTAGCATATATGATCAATAAGGTAGGGGAAATACCATTGTAAATTCCGTAACACCCCCCCCCCTCTTCTCCTATCCTCTTGGGGGATAGAGGGCTGAACAAACACATCAAAAATGATTTTGTCTTTGAAAATGACTCTTGGGGATTTAGCCGACCGAATATGTGTGTAGACCTGACATTTAAGGCGGATTTTCCTACCAAAGTACTAGGTGTGTACATGTACTTCCGGGTGTACTTCCTGTCTATACTGTCAGTAGTTCCGGTGGCTCTGTGGCTGAATGGAATTCAGTCTTTATGATATGCTTTACCCCGGGACATCACACTACCGATACAAAGGTACCATCAATTGTAAAAGTTCCAAGGCATATGATGGAAACCCACATCATGAAGTCTCCATCGTACATATATTTATTGTGAAACCGCTATTATATGATGAAATATACACGATGTATGAAGCAAAACCTCTGTCAAAACCTGAAATACACGTTATCAAATATGACATACCAACGCCGTGTACAAAATCATAGCACAAAATCAAATACATGTATCAACGGCATGCAATGCCATACTCCCGTCAAACAAATAATATAAAATTTACAACTTAATTCTAAACAAAACCGTCAGTGAATCACAACCTACAATACAAAACAATCATCGCACGATGTATAAAACCATAATTAAAACCCTTAGAGGTTAGTGTAGCATATAATACGTAATCAGTGTTAACATAGAAATCATTTCCCCGCCACACGTATCCGTTATTAGGTTAGTTTGAACCGTTTCTAAGCTTGAACAACTTATTATGTTTAATACACGCTCTGTAACAAACCTAATAAGTATTTCATTTTGTCAGCGACCGAGAAAAAGTTCTACATGTAAGTGAAAAGATGGTTTTGGACAGGTCTGGTCAACGGTCATGTGAGTGTGTGTGGTTCAGGTGCTTTAGTTCTGGGTCGACAGATCGAGTTTATGCATCGTGTACATAGAAGTAAACTACAGCCGCAGGAAGCGAGCAAACTAGTCAGACTATGCATTTCTGTATTTTGATGCTGGGTCAGTCCAACATACTGACTTTAATTGATTGATTGATTAATTGATTATATATTGTTTAACGTCCCACTCCAAGAATATTTCACTCCTATGGAGACGTCACCATTACCGGTGTAGGGCTGCAAAATTTAGGCTCGTGCTCGACACTCAGGGACTTTGAGCAGGGAGGGATCTTGTGACACGGGGCTTGTTTTTTCCGGTCTCATCCGAATGGCCGCCCCATTCAGTCGCCTTTTACGACACGCAAGGGGATGCTGATGACCTATTCTAACCCGGATCCCCACGGGTCTACTGACTTTGAAATGGAAAAAATTATATCTTCATAGACCCAGAATACATGGAGCTTCGATTACTGTTTGTCTCTGTGCGATTGAGCATCCCAACTCGACAATTCACGAATTACTGAACCTCTCTAAATAGACTCGACTCTAGCTATCAGTTCTTGGTTTCATAACATGCCAATGGGTAATTAACCGCACGCGATCAAAAGGCCCACAATTATCAGAGTAACTAAGAGATAGCGTGCTCTTTCTTTAAAAAGTCGCTTCGTCACATTCGCACTGCTAATGACGATGCCTTGTAGTTTACGCGCAGATCCCGCGTAGATATACACCGCAGTCTCTATAAAAACAAGAAAAATCGATCTGGGTAATAACGACTTCCTTAGGGTTATAATGAACAGACTCGTAGACATACCATATTTACTAGTATTTGGAATCAAGTGGATCATTTGATGGAAGATGTAAAGCAAGTGATCTGCACGAGCAAATTGTTGGTAGATCCCTGTAATTTTTATTGTTATTAGTTGCTGCTATATGAACGAGGCTACAGATCGGAAGGAGCTTTTAATTACATCGTTTGCAAAAAAAATGTCAAAACAGAATTTGCGATATTGCTTGCAATCGCACAACAATGCATAATGGTATCACGCTTAACGAGTTTCCGCGCGGTCGTAGAGTAAGTGGGAGCAGCCACATCTAAGTCTACATTTAATCATTAAGCATCGGAATATTCGCCTACCTTAATCTTAACATCACCTACAAAATGTTCCGTAAAACGGTCTATCCAACCCATATTATCCACGAAATTGACAATTTGAAGATCAGAATTCCTCCAACAAGGAGAATCTGAAGACATTCAACGGCTAGAGAAACACTTCCGTGTTCTTAGCTTTCAGAGTCACATCCGGGTTCCTTAATTGATCACGATCGGTAGGTTATGGTTTACTTTATTTCTAAAAAGATAATTTCTTCTGCGCCAAGAATACAGCCGTCCTGGAACAGTATCAACTATAGCCTTTGACAATTGCAAACACGGATCTCCACTCGCCAAATTTGTTTTAACTTCAGTGTAGGAATGGAGTCTAGTATTCCATCTCATAAATGAACTAGCGATGTCACGCGTATTCTATCGACGACTTAAATTCTCATTTCTGAACGAGATGTCGAACATTCCACCAACTTGAGGCCAAATTAGGCAGGAAATGTTATACAGTCACGTAGATTGTGGTACAGAACAAGAAAACGTTTGCAATATGTTTTTACTACCCATTCCATTGCAAAAAATAAACAATAAAAAATTGATATGGATTGAAAATTGAGGTGTATTCAATTGATAACAAATGTAACCTTCATGGGACATACCGACAGGAATAAATTATATCAGTATTCTATCGATTATCCCGTTTACTTGATCAAAACATAGGGTTCACGGCAGATGTGACCGGTCAACAGGTGATGACTTTCCCCAGAGGCACCTGATCCCACCTCTGGTTTGTCTAGGTGTTTCTGTTCGCCTTAAAGTTTGGGAACATATTGTTTTAGGATGATAGAATATCATTTGTACGTGTTTGGAACGATAGTAATTTTGTCTGAAAATGCATGCATGAGCATTGGAATTTTGGTACACAAATTTCGAAATAAATCTAACTTTTTCATTCTTCATTGAAATATTGAGACCACTAACTGATCTGCATCGTCAAAATTACGAATTTTGCACGTGCGCTTTCATTTTGATTGGATAATACTAAATCATCTGTAATCCCGTTTAATTTATTTCGACTTCAGGCTCAAGGCGGGTGTGACCGGTCAGCAGAGGATGCTTACTCCTCTATGGCACCTGATCCTGCCTTCGCTTTTGTCGGAGGTCCGTGTTGCCCTACACTCGATTTTGTATATGTGTTTTGGATTATGAGATGTTAACTTCGCCTATTTGTATTAAGGGCTTTTAGAGTGTCTTGGTACTCTCTAACCGATTTGCAAGTTAAATTAACAATTTTACACGTGCGTGCATGTGTCCATTATTTTGATTGGATAATACTAAAACGTCTGTAACTTTTCTAATGAATAAAGAGAATGAATTCATATTTACCACACAGGTAAATAATATGTTTGTCTATAGAATGGTATAATAAGATATGTAAATATGCACGCGCATGCATTGTCTTTTAAAGGACCATAGCGCTTTTGTTTGGTGATTTGAATATCATTTAATTTTATTTCACGTGATCACCTAGAGCCGATTCTCATTAGTTAAAACACTTTATAAGAATTGAGGTGATTTTTCGATCACGTACCTGAACAACAAGTAAAGTCTAATGAACATTATTTTGTTGTTGTAATATAAAATTAAATGATAAGAAATAAATCTTATAATTTTTCGTAGGTTATCACCGAGATTTTAGACGGTAAATCTTTGCGCTTTGCGCACTGATGAGTTTTACCGTCTAAAATTCGGTGATACCTGCATCAACCGAAAAAATATAAGATTTATTTCTTATGACTCTTGATACTCTTTACAGATTGTTATGGTTAACATTACTACCATCACGTGCATAAACGTGTGCTAAATTCTGATTAAATGATTTTAAAATCACCACAATCCTTTTATGTTTGATGCAAACATTATGAAATTTAGACTGAAGGTATATCATACTAATGCCTGTTGAATGAAATCAACAAGAAATCTAAATCATACTCGCATGTTAGCATATGCACTGTGTGCGCTAGAACGCATGTGCATTGGAATTAACCTTTTTTCATAAGTTGATTGATTGATTGATTATTTACTGTTTTACGTCCCACTCGAGAATGGAGACGTCACCATTACCGGTGTAGGGCTATAAAATTTAGGCCTATGCTCGGCACTCGGGGCCTTTGAGCAGGGAGGGATCTTTTTCGTGCCACACCTGCTGTGACACGGGACCTAGGTTTTTCCGGTCTCATCCGAATGACCGCCCCATTCAGTCGCCTCTTACGACACGCAAGGGGATGCTGAGGACCTAATCTAACCCGGACCCCCACGGGTATTGATAACTACCATTATGGAATTTCAATGATATTATAGAAAGCTACAATATAAGATGATTGGTTGTGCAGAAGCATAGTGACACCATCATTTAAATGGGGGAGGTTTGGGGAACATTCGTAACGGTCCCCGTTACAATAAGTACTAGTTCGTTATAGGATGCATTGTTATCTTATCTTTTGTATTCCTTGCTTGTGTGATGGGAATCACACAGAGACTAGTTAAAGTAATTCTATATACAGAAAATTAAGACCCAGGCATGTACATGTAGCTTACTGTCAAGTAACAGCGCCTCGACGACTTATGACAACGCCTTCATGTCTTGTAACAACATCTAGACGGTTTGACGTCACATGACATCTCGACGTTCCATGACAACGCCTTGACGTCCCTTGATAACGCTTCCATCGTGTGACAGCATTATGCCGTCTCGTAACAGTACGTTCATTTCCATTTACAGAATCTTGACTTCTTGTGATAACACCTAGATATCTCCTTTTAACGTCTTGACGTTCCGTAAGAACAGCTTAGTAATCCAGTATTCCACAACAGATTACAAAAACTTTTATCAAGGATAGTTTTAAAGCTTGAGGACGCCAAGTCTTTTCATGGGATCACAGGATCTCCCCACTCCTACCCTCATCCTTCTCACTTCTTTTTCCTTTTTCTTTCCTCTCAGCTTCTGTTTTTTATGCCCCCGCCATAAAATGGCCGGGGGCATATAGTGTTCCCCCGTTCCGTCATCATTTGGTTTCCGTTCATTATCTCTGCACCGGTTGCACACATTCAACTCTAATTTGGTGTATGGATACGTCACGGGAATATGCAGGCCAAGTTCGAAGTAGGTCATGGTCCGATGATTTTGACAGAGTTAGCCCTCTCGAACTTAGAAAAAAATCGGAAAGTTTTCGTTTCTGTTCATTATCTCTGCAACGGTTGCACGCATTCAACTCAAATTTGGTATATGGATATGTCACAGGAATATGCAGGTCAAGTTCGAAGTAGGTCATGGTCCGATGATTTTGACAGAGTTAGCCCTCTCGAACTTAGAAAAAAATCGGAAAGTTTTCGTTTCTGTTCATTATCTCTGCAACGGTTGCACGCATTCAACTCAAATTTGGTATATGGATATGTCACAGGAATATGCAGGTCAAGTTCGAAGTAGGTCATGGTCCGATGATTTTTGACACAGTTAGGCCTTTTGAACTTAGCTCAGAGCAGAGAAGTCCAAACACTCTGGCAGTAATAAGCAGGGATGACCACAGACTTGCTACTCACGTGAAATACAAGCAGGGATATCCACACACTTATATTCACCTTATCTGCTTTTGTTAAGTTTTACCACGAGAACCGTTCCCAAACCAGCGTTAAGAAGAATCCTACATACCCGCATTTCATACATTGATTTCAAAGCGTATAACTATTTACAACTTAATTAAAAATACCAATTACACCCAAACTGGCTAATCCTTATAGTATCCACTATAGAAACACAACAATGATCATAATTGTATACTTTAATTACCAAAATCAACATTGATGAGAAGTTTAATTAGTATCTCGCTATGAAATCAGTCATACAGCTTTCCGCTTCAATAGATACGCCACAGTTCATGCATCACCCTTACGAATTTCCTTCATTAGACTTCACTGTAGGCGGGGGCATTCGTGTCGCACCGAAAAAACAAATTCTGGTCTCCTTTCCTTTTTCCTCCTTTCGCCCTTTCCATCTCTCTCGCCTTCTTTCCTCCTGCCTGTCTTTTCATATTCCTTTCGAATCCCCCCCCCCCCCTCTCTCTTTAACCCTTTACGCCTCTGCCCTCCCATTTACTCTTTTCGCCCCCTCATTCATATTGCAACGATGTTTTATTTCATCTTCATATTATATTTTCAAAGTTACGAAATCCGAGTCGACGATGATTCAGGGTTTTGTTTTTCTCACACGCTGTTACTCTTTCAGGATAGCTGAAAGTCACGTATTCATGCATGATGGTATGAGAGGTGTTATTTACAATTATATGTCGATATACATTTAGGGCTCATGTTCGTGTGGAAGTAGTATTTTTGATTATATTTAGGGTTCATATTCGTGTGGAATTAGTATATTCGACTTATTACATGAAATAGAACACGGATTTTCACTATTTTTCGCGCATATTATTTTAAAACTAAAGAGCTTTCCATTAATAAATATCCAAATTGTCGACACTGTATTGGTACAGGGTCTCGTTGTGTTCTTGTGAGCACGGTTAAATGATGCTGTTATTATACAGCAAACGGGAAATGAAGAAAGAGAGTAACAACCTAATACGTCACTTTAATATACTTTATAATGGATGCTGAAGTGCTCTTCTACCAAACGTGTTGACAGATAGTAATTTTATCTTTATGGTCCATGCAAATAAAACCTGCTTTATGCCCCTAGGGTTGTAGTTCGCACGTCCGTTTGTCATTTAATTGTTCTAAAGCTAGAAACAGTTCTAACATTCCCAATCAGCAAGAGCTTAAATTCTCTCTATGGCAATCTTCTGTTATGCCGTCTCAATAATATAAGTGAAAAATTCTCAATGGGACGTAAAACAAACAACAATTTGTTGTGCAGTGGAGGATCGAGAGGTCCGGGGGGTTCGTAAGAAAAAATGCAAAAAGAGGTAAAAACAAGAGGTACTGTGAGCAATGCTCACTAAGGATAACCCCCGCATACCCTAATCTCCCGATGGGTATTGTTGACTGTTCAAGAATTTGAAAT